>CAKAOH010041516.1:68106-95313 GCA_916701665.1 Sebastiscus tertius
ACCAGTGAACCAACAAACACAACACACACACACTTTTCTTTAAAACAAAGAGATAAATCACTAAACTGTTTCCATGAGGAATTTCAGCTTGATATGCATTGATTATTTAGAAACTATAAGTGATGTTGATTGATAGTACTGTAAATGCTACTTATGACAGTGCAGTAGGGGTGGGGGAAAAAAAGTCAGTACAGCATAGTATCGCGATACTTTGCGTGGCAATATTGTATCGATACACGAACGTCAAGTATCGATCTTTTATTATATACAGTAAACTATTAACCTCTTAACAATCAGACGGCCCGTATTCTGTCTGTCAGAGGTTGTAGCGGGCTCAGTTTTAAAGCTAGAAGAAGATACTGGTATCAAATTAAACTAGAAAACCTAAGGAATCGATTGGTACCAACCATGTCATGTTAGCTTGTCGGAAAGAATGCTAAATAATGCTCTAAACTTAGGCTAAATTTTGGCGAGGAAAAACTGGCATGACAAAGGGGTCCCTTGACCTCTGACCTCAAGATATGTGTTTGAAAACTCTGAGATGAGGAGAGTGAAAACTGTATCTTATTAGATGAAACAGATGTTGACAAACAGTTGAAAAAAAGGTAATAAATCACAATGTATCTTATTGCAATACTCAGCATATCGTAAAATGTTTAAAATCGCAATAAGATTGTATCCTGACTTAAAGTGTGTAACATTTTACGAATAAAAGTCATTGTGTTTTCGTTACCTTAGAATGAGTTGTTTATATCTACATAGGGTGTGGGTTCTCTCTCCACAGAGTCCGCCATGTTTCTACAGTAGCCCAGAACGGACAAACCAAACTCTGTTAACTTTTCCTGCTTGGGCCGGAGTCGATAACGTTACTCGCTCCCGTCGCCTCCACTCTCTCTCTCTTGCTTCAGCACTCACTTCCCACGTACACACACTCTATGCACTGGCTCTGCTCCAAATGACCTATGTACGCTGTTCTTACAACTGGCTCAAGAGAGGGCCATTTGCGTTTTCACGTCAGCCACCGTAGCTCTCCAACACGCTTAACACATAGGAGAGGTTTCAGTTGTTTGCAATCTGCAACCTCACCACCAGATACTGCCAAAACCTACAGACTGGACCTTTAAATATCATGATAACATCGTATCGTGGAGCCTCTGGTGATTCCCGCTCATCCCACAGGATAATAATATTATTTTCATTATTAATCCATCTTCCAATTACTTTCTCGACAAGTCAATTAATTGTTTGGTCTATAACACACCAGAAAACAGTGAAAAATGCCCATCACAATATCCTACAGCACAATATGACGTCATTAAATGTCTTTGTTTGGTCCGACCAACAGTCAAAATTGAATTTACCATCATGTAAAACGAAGAACCTCGAATCATGAAATGTTTGGCACTTTTGCTTGAAAATGATTTAATTGATTATCAAAAATTTTTACTGGATATTTTCTTTACAATCAACTACATGATTAATCATTTTAGAGCTGCAATGATTAATCGATTAGTTGCCAACTATTACATTTATCAGCAACTATTTTGACAATTGATCGGTTTGAGTCATTTTTTAAGAAAAAAAAGGTCTAAATTCTGAATGTCATTGAGTTGTGGACAAAACAAGACGTTTAAGGACGTCATCTTGGGCTTTGGTAAACATTGATCAACATTTTTCACCATTTTCTGACATTTTATTGAACAAACAACTAATCAATTAATCAAATAGACAGTTTAATTGACAATGAAAATAATCGTTCGCAGCTCTAGAATAATAAGCCTACATGTAGAAACATGAGACAAAGCTTTGCTAAAGACTTCAGTATTCAATTGTAGAACCAGGTTATATTTAAATCTCCATATGCTTAATGCAAATACTTTCTGGCAGATATTCAGTGTGTCAATAAGTTTCAATAACAAGTTTATGATCAATCTGCCAAAGAAATTCATTCAAATCCTGGAAAGTAATATCAGATGGGTGTGAGTCATTTTTGTCTTGAAGTCCAAATGGAGCTGCTTTTTATAGTTTTTACCAACTGAGAGATATTTTTGATCAAAGCAGGAAGAAAAAAAGGCCATTTATCATCCTTATAATCAGCCTCTTTTCTAACTATTTGTGTTCAGTCTTCAACCAAATATGTTTTCTCACCTGCAGCTCAGCAGAGAGCCTTTCATGGGAAACGGAGAGAGATTTAACTCCCATATAAAACACCTAGTCGTAGCTTCCAGTTGATTTAAAATACATTTTCAGATTTTACTGATTACCAATAAAGCACTAAAGCTCTTGGCTCCAGCAACTCTACACATTTTTCACCTCCTGTGTAAAGAAACACAAAGCCACATTTAGCTCGAAGGATTTAAACGCTCTCGCTATGAGTCGCTGATTGTGTTTGAGGAAGTGCTATATAATTTCTGAATTTTGCTTTAGCAGGACTTTGTGAGCCAACATTCAGCCCCTTCGCCTTCAATTTAATGGTGCACTTAGCAGTCACTGAAATATTGAGTGGGCCTTCAGGGTCGTAGTCAGATTTTAACATAAATCTGATATCATGTTGTGCTTCCTGTTGGCTGGACTGAAGCCAGGAAGTGGTTCACAAGCTATATAGAAAGACATAATTACTGTTTGGAGCACAATTCATACGACTAATGTGCATGGTCCCGTCCATACTGTGCATGTAGGTCATGGTAGAAGAAAAAAAGGGTTTCTTATCAGTATAGATAACCTGCTTTTCCCTATTTTTGTTTGTTTTCACAATCAAAAGCAGCAAAGAGACACAAGCTACAGCAGATAAGCTGCCACCCTCTTCAGCAGGGCATCCCTCACTCATGAGATTTCAGCCTCCTCTCATCAGAAGCCAGAGGAGAAACCCTTTCATCCTCCTCAGCCAGCTACCTCAACAGAAACAGGTCACCGCTCCCTGTTTATGAGTGTGTCAGCATGAAAACAAGACATTTTTCTCTAAATTTAGACAGCCAGCACATGAATTATTAACACAAAGTATTAAAGAATCACTAAAAAGCCCTACTTAGGGTTTAAAATCAATACTGGCGCAGCAGTGTAATCAAGCTGGAGATGGATGACTTGATATTTATTTATAGATCTGAAGAATTTTGCTCCAGTGTGCGGAGACCAATTATCGGACGTGATCTGGTTATTGTCGGTGTCCAAATGGACACCAGCATGAACTGGAGTCTGATGTCTCTCATATTGCTTTTTCAATAACTTGCTGAGTGGAGATGTTGACTGAATGACAGGAACTTTTAACAGACTCAAATCACTTTTTTTTATTCCTGTCAACTGAGTGCAGCATTGCTTGGCAAGCTACTTCACATTTAGCACAAACTATTCTGCGTCTTGAACAGATTTGTATCTGTCCTCAAAGCACATGGACAATATTATAATGTATTACTGCTTATTAGATTAGATTCAACTTTATTGTCATTGCACACACTGTATGTACAAGTACAACAAAATGCAGTTTTGCATCTAACCAGAGTGCAAACTAGTAAAGTGTGTATTATGACAATATATACAAAAGAGGATATACTGTATGTGGTGTATATATAGACACATATATGTACAGATTGCAGTTAAGGTGCAAAGGATTGACATGTGTTATATTTTGATGAATAAGAGTTAAATATTAGTTGCATACTGATAAAATATTGTATAAGAAATGATGTATAAGAGTATTATAAAGACTAAATTATATATACAGGTGGAGTTATATTTATTTATGTGCCTGTGGATGTTTAAGCAGATTCCAGTTCAAATCACTGCAAGTTCAAACGATACGAAAACAACCTTTTCCGAGATCTGCAGTGCTTGTTTGTGAAGAAAGGTCATGTCCTATATGTGCAGCAGTATAGCGCTGCAACTAACAATTATTTTTCCTTGTTCATTAATCTGTTGATTATTTTCTCCATGAAACGATTAGTTGTTTGGTTTATTAAATGGTGGAAAAATGTCGATTAGTGTTTCCCCAAAGCCCGAGGTGACGTCCTCAAATGTCTTGTTTTGTCCACAACTCAAAGATATTCAGTTTACTGTCATAGAGGAGTAAAGAAACTAGAAAATATTCACATTTAAGAAGCTGGAATCAGAGAATTTTTACTTATTTTTCTTAAAAAATTACTCAAATCGATAATCAAAATAGTTGGTGATTAATTAGGAGTTGACAATTGATTAGTTGTTGCAGCTCTATGCAGCAGCATTGACTGCAATCACCCACTGTATTATAACAAACAAGGTTTAAATAATAAAAAAAAACTGATAAATGCAATCATATTTAAGGCGTCACTTATTAGCATTTACTTTTATTGGATCTATGTACTGTATGCTTAACAAAAATAGCAGCATTGACTGCAACCATCCACTGTATTATATCAAACAAGGTTTAAATAATAAAAAAAGCTGATAAATGCAATCATATTTAAGGCATTACTTAAATACAGCATTGACTGCAATCATCCACTGTATTATAACAAACAAGGTTTAAATAATAAAAAAAAAAACCTGATAAATGCAATCATATTTTAGGTGTTACTTATTAGTACTTTCATTGGATCTATGTACTGTTAGCAAAAATAGCAGAATTGACTGCAACCATCCACCGTATTATATCAAACAAGGTTTAAATAATAATAAAAAACTGATAAATGCAATCATATTTTAGGTGTTACTTATTAGTATTTACTTTAATTGGATCTACTTTATGCTTAACAAAAAAAATGACCTAGGTCCATGTAACCTAAACTCTACGAGAGGTTCATAAACAGTCTTCCTCCCAGGAGGAGGAAGAGCAGGAGGAGGATGAAAGACCCCCAACTCTGCGTCACACTCACAGCAAGTAGAGATCCCCTCTGAGTACCGTTTAACACCACAAACTATTTAACTGGAGGAGAAAAAGTCCACACATCCCACTTGAGCTCAAACACAACATCATCATTCCCCCTCGACATTAGCGACCAACCTTTCTGCTGCTTGAAGGACTGGATGGAGCCCGAGTGGTGCACCATTGCGACGTTCAGTCGGTTTCCAGCGTTAATTGAATTCCGCGTTAGGAGAAGCAGGATTGCAGGATACATGGGAAACTATGGTGGGGTTGCGTAGGTGTTCTCGCAGCTCCCATCCTGCCAAACGATCTCTGCGCAAACAACCAGCAACACCTGTCCTGTCTCAGCTCCGCATGCTCCCTCCTCCTCCTCCCTCTCTCCTCCATCCCTCCTCTAGCTCCCCAACCATCACCATCCACGGCTGTTGTCATGGTGACGGGCGGTAGGGGAGGACCAGAGATGGACACGTCCCCCTCCTGTCCTGATTTACTGCCTCCAAATAAGCTGCAGGAAACGACCAGGGGGCACAGCAGCAACATATCAACAAGGACATGCATCGATTCGGTCATCAATCATACTTTTTTGAAAGGTGCTTGTAGCATCATACTGTAGCCCCATGAACAGGTATAGGAAAGATACAGAGCTAACTATAACATGTAATGCACTCAGTGATGGGTCAAAACATTGGAAGATTATGTAACCTATAATCACCTTCACATTTCACATTTCAGACACTTTGGAATAGTTTCATCAGACCATGAAGAAAAGACTGAAACTTCATTTAAAAATCAGACATTTTAAAATAAAATTAGTCTATTATTGTTATTATTAGTCTCTTAAGTTTAGTAATTTCAAAAATATCCTTTTTAAGATAAGTATTATTGCAAAAAAAAAAAAAGGATTTCACATGCACAAGGGTCATCACATTTTCTAAACCTACTGGACATCATGTAAACTTTAACATAAAACATATGGTAATACAGGGTTCCACGATTTAATAAGGTTAGACTGAAGCACTCTTTTGTACATCAGTCAATCCTAAAACTAAATATGGAGCCTAATCCCAGATCAAATGTACGTTGAAGGGCCCTGAATATCGTTTTCTGTGATTGTAATGTTTAAATGTACGTATCCTTGTTTATTGTCTTTGTTCTTTCTGTGATGTTGCAAATGGAGCTGCTGCGATGCAAAACAAATTTCAGACCTGTCTGACAATAAAGTATTATCGTATTATCGTTTTGTAATAGCTAGTGTTGTTAACTGTACTAGACATAGACCAAAACATCAATAAAGAAAATATAGACCATTTGACTTTTTCAAGGCTGAACCATTTGCTTTGGCTGGCATTAAAGACTGGGAGGCTGTGAGGAAAACTCAAAACAATCAATACTATAGCTTACTACTACAGGACTCACAGCTCAGCTGTGCTGACACACTGCTGCTGTAGTGGCAGGGGGATCCCCATAGAGAACAAATGGTCTAGCAGCCCATCAATCATGAAAACTGAGCAGGGTAATAAAAGTCTAATGTTAAAAAGGGTAACTTTGTCATCCTGGCTTTATTGCAAAAATACTCAGCTAAAACAATGAAAAATTAAGAATTTGTATTTAGTTATTGACAGTGTTTGTAGGTTATTATATTATATATTTGGGACAGTAAAATAATATACGGAATACAGTATATTTATTTAGTAAAAAAAAAAAAAAAATCAATAACTCCTTACTTAAAGAGACTGTTTGTAGGATTTAGTGACATTTAGTGGTGTGGTTGCAGATTGCAACCAACTGAGTACAGGTGGATTTATGGTCACCGTAGTGAAGCCGGCACGAGGTGCATGCGCCATAAAATGATGTCATTGCGGCTTTCAAGTCATGCACGGAGGCTCCGTAAGTTGTCGTGGCGCTTGGTCGTGCACCTCTGAATTTATTACTACTGCACATGCTGCGCTTTTCATTTCAACGTGGCTGCCTTCAAGGGAAGACTGGCAGACTGACATCTCTACGACTGTTCATTGAGAGACCTCAGGGACACTCACATGTTATTAAATACTTAGAAAGAAATAGGGAACACACTGGGGGAAGAAGAGGCTTTTTGCCGCAGGCTGTGAAAGAATATGAGAGATTGTTTTGTAAAAAGCTAAAAAAAAAAAAAGGTTTCGTGGAATATGGAATATTAAAATTCCCTGCGAGGAAAAACGTTATAAATACAGATCAGGCTTCCTAAAGAATAAAGCTGCTCTTTTGTACATAGGTTTATTTACGTAATGTTCCTCTGATAATCATTTGTTTGTGACTTCTTGCTCATCCACAGACTATTTTGTTTCTCGCCCCCTGGCGTTTCGGAAGCATACTGCAACGAACAACGCGCTGAGCATAAACGCTTCTGTGCATGCTCGTAGCGTGCGCGCCATCTACGGAGGCCCGCACCACGGAGTCAAGTGTAAATAAAGCTTACCCCTCCGGTCACTCCTCCCTTTCCAAGACTGCAGTAACATGAGCCACCAAGTGCAAAGCCGTGGTAACGCTGTTTGCCTCGCTCAGAGGCCATCCTCACCATAATAATACTACTTTAGGAGCCAGTCAGTCAGATGGCAGCTGGTGGTACCACAGTTTTGCACTCTACATCTCACGTTACCGCAGTTTCACAAGCGCGTCGGAGAACTACGGTGGCCTTCAGGTAATGTAAAAACATGAAAGGCTCTCTCTAGAGCCAGTGTTTGGTTTGTCCGTTCTGGGCTACTGTAGAAACATGGCGGAGCAACATGGCGGACTCCGTGAAGAGGACCTGCTTCAAAGAACGTATATTGCCAAGAAGTGAAAGTCAATTGTTCGTTTGTCAATTGGAGTTTCGTCTCTTTGCTTCTATACTTTTCGCCCGCTCCCTATGTAGAAAAAAAACACGATTTTTAGTTTCAGGTGATGATACATTAATGAAAACATAGCTATAATATTATATTCCATTTCTGCTAATGGATCCCCTGAAATGTTACACACTGTTCCTTTAAAATAAGATATTTCTCTGCTTTACCACTCTGTCTTTCTCTTGTCACCCTGTTTTCATTTGTCTATTTGAATTTACGGTTTCTTTATTTATTTTAGTGATGTGCCCTGACGTGCCTCTGTCATCACTTGCTCAATCTACTGTAGGTTTTGACAGCTTCTCACATTTATATATGACATGGAAAAAAATGGAACAGGAACAAGTCAGTGTATGTGGTATCTAAGCCTGCACCTTAGTGAGAATATGTTGTCCAATCATCTCCTTATCACTTTGCCTTAGGTCTTCAATTGCATGGTATTAACCAGCCAGAGATGTTATTGTGGTTTATCTGCAAGGTCACTGGTCTTATCTCAATGTCAACCACACAGAGTTACAGACCTCCAGTCGTGATCTGAACCCCATGAGAGGGATCCCCTGCTGTTCACGCTGTTGCTATGTGAGCAGACAATGAAGCTGTGATCCGTTCATTCTTCAGAGGGTCACAACAACACAGGTTGCAGTTTGGTCTGCGGCCCTACTTTTGTGTATCAATCTGTGTCTGCGCTGGTATTCTGGGAGTAGTCTGGCATCTGTCATAGATGCAAATACCATCTGCTTTCTTGTAGCTCAGCACGCCTCTTGTCCTCCCACTGCTCTGATGTTTATTGAGGACTGATGGCAGGGCTGTGCGTGCCAGCCACTATAACATGATGCCATTGAACTAAAGGGCAAATGCATTTCTTCCACTGGGCCGATAAATAAATAAGTAAGCAGCTCTTATACGGTCAGTCCCTTTTAAAATTTTATCTCCTCTCCTGCCTGTTAGTTTAGAGATGTAGGTCAGATGGCGGCTCTGCAGAGGGAGCAAGGTTTTTAGATAAATAAAAGACTGCCACCTTGTGGTTAAATAAACAACTAACAGCACTCTGCTCCAAGAACCACAAAGGGTTTGTGCATTATTCACCTCAACCTAATGCATGTACAGTGGATATAAAAAGTCCACACACCCCTATTAAAATGCCAGGTTTTTGTGATGTAAAAAAATTAGACCATGATAAATCATTTCAGAACTTTTTCCACCTTTAATGTGACCTATAATCTGTATAATTCAATTAAAAAAAAAAACATACAATAACTTGGTTGCATAAATATGTACAATCTTAAACTAATAATTTGTTGAAGCATCTTTTGATTCTATTACAGCACTCAGTCTTTTTGGGTAGGAGTCTATCAGCATGGTACATCTTGATTTGGCAATATTTGCCCACTCTTCCTTGCAAAAGCGCTCCAAATCTGTCAGATTGTGAGCATCTCCTGTGCACAGCCCTCTTCATTTCACCCCTCAGATTTTCGATAGGATTCAGGTCTGGGCTCCGACTGGGCCATTCCAAAACTTTAATCTTCTTCTGGTGTCATTCTTTTGTTGATTTGGATGTATGCTTTGGGTTGTTGTCGTGCTGAAAGGTGAAATTCCTCTTCATCTTCAGCTTTCTAGCAGACGCTTAAAGGTTTTGTGCCAAAATTGACTGGTATTTAGAACTGTTCATAATTCCCTCCACCTTGACTAAAGCCCCAGTTCCAGCCCAAAGCATGATGCTGCCACCACCATGCTTCACCGCTGGTACGGTGTTCTTTTGGTCATGAGCTGTGTTGTTTTTACGCCAAATATACCTTTTGGAATTATGGCCAAAAAGTTCAACCTTGGTCTCATCAGACCATGACACATTTTCCCACATGCTTTTGGGAGACTTGATGTATGTTTTTGCAAAATTTAGCCGGGCTTGGATGTTTTTCTTCCGTGGCTTCCGTCTTGCCACCCGACCCCATAGCCCAGACATATGAAGAATACAGGAGATTGTTGTCACATGTAGTACACAACCAGTACTTGCCAGAAATTCCTGCAGCTCCTTTAATGTTGCTGTAGCCTCCCTGACCAGTTTTCTTCTTGTCTTTTCATCAATTTTGGAGGGAATGTCCAGTTCTTGGTGATGTCACTGTTGTGCCATATTTCCTCCACTTGTTGATGACTGTCTTCACTGTGTTCCATGATCTAATGCCTTGGAAATTCTTTTGTATACTTCTCCTGACTGATATCTTTCAACAATGACATCCCTCTGATGCTTTGTAAGCTCTTTGTGGCCCATGGCTTTTGCTGTAAGATGCAACTAAGTAAATGTCAGGAAAGTCCTATTAAAACAGCTGAACTTTATTTGGGGTTAATCAGAGTCACTTTAATTGATGGCATGTGTGTACTGACTACTATTTAACATGAGTTTGAATGGGATTGGTCGATTCTGTACACAGCCACATCCCCAATTATAAGAGGGTGTGCACACTTACGCAACCACATTGTTTTAGTTTTTTAGTTTTTTCCCCCTAAAAGATTTCAGTTTGTTTTTCAATTGAATTATACAGCTTATAGGTCACATTAAAGGTGGAAAAGGTTCTGAGATGATTTATCTTGGTCTCATTTTTTTTTTTTACATAAAAAAAACCTGGCATTTTAACAGGGGTGTGTAGACTTTTTACGTCCACTGTAAATATACAATCACAAGCTTTTGACAAGATTCAGGTCTTGCAGCCTCCAAACAAAATGGTTAGCTTTCATTGCATCAAAAGCCAAACAATCATTTTTACAGTTAAAACACATCAAATCCCCCAAATTTAATGTAATGCAAGATGCATTACATTTAAAGGAAGCTACCAGCTTAATTTTCAATCAACAATGAGTAGTCACAATTATATAACTGCTAAATGACTGCAGTTTGAATATAATGGTAATAGGCTGCGTAAAATAACACTAAAATTAGCAATCAAATATTCCAGTGAAAGTAAAGGTCACATCGAGGGAGAGATATTTAATCACAAACAATCAAAGCTGCAGCTTCTTTAATATTCAACACATCTCACGTTGCATTAAAAAGGTTTTGTGTTCAAAGAACTCTCCACTTTCTCAAGAGGCTCTTGAATGACAAAAACCTCTAATATATGCCTAATATATGATATATGTCTATATATATAATGTCTACATTCAACTACGTGAGAGAGAAGTTGAGAGCACACAGTTTGACCGAGGGTCTAAAGTTTTCTTCTTCATACAAGGGCTGCAAATAACAATTATTTACATTGTAGATTAATCTTTTGATTATTTTCTCGATTAATTAATTAGTTGTTTGGTCTATAACATGTCAGAAAATGCTGTAATATGTCGATCAGTGTTTCCCAAAAGCCCAAGATGATTGAAAACTGATTATCAAAATAGTTGGCAATTCATTTAATAGTGGACAACTTATCGATTAATCTATTAATTGTTGCAGCTCTACTTCATACTGAAGTCAAACCTGCAACATATTATTTTCATTATCAATTATTCTATCAGTTATTTTATTGGTTAGTCAATTAACCATTTAGTCTATCAAATTTCAGAAAATAGCTCCCATAATCCCATAAGATTTGATTGTTAAATTGCTTGTTTTGCCATAAAAAGTCTAAAACTCAAAGATATTTAATTTACAACAGTATGAAAGAGAGAAAAGCAGTGGATCCTCACATTTGAGAAGCTGGAACTGGAGAATATTTGGTGATTGTGCTTGATAAATGACTTTCATGATAAATCGATGGTCAAAACTTTTGCCAATTTAATTGAACTAATAGACTACTGTATTAATCGCAGAGTCAGCATGGTCTCAGTATTAACCTCATACTTTATATACACATTAGGTGTCCAGCAATATGTCCAACAAGTATGGGCAGATCCAATATGGATATAATTAATTTAAAAGGATTTATTCACAAGTGCTGCTGGCAGACTCACCGGAGAGCTGGTCGCTGTCTGTCTGTGTGTCTCCAGAGTGGAGACTGTTGGCCAGCGAGGAGCTCCAGGACACTGACTGGCTGTTGGTGGTGGGGTTGATAGAAACATGCCCCTCCAGCAGGGGCACGAACATACAGCTGTCCTGGTGACATGATCCTGCAAAACACACACAACATGATCAAAGTCTATAATACTAATATCATATTATTAAAGTATCTTTATTGTTGCTTTTATCCTGTCACATAAACCACAATACCAGTTTCATTAGAGGGAAAAATGTCATAGCTTGTATGTTCAGATCAGCATAATTTGCAGGTGATCACAGCTGTCAAGTAGGGAGATACTCAGCCCTCTCCTGTTACTGCCCTCATACATTTTTAACACATCTTTAAAATTCCTTTTCACCCTCTGATACTTGACACTAATGGAGAACAATAAGGCCTCTGGCTTTCTAAAACCAACTAATGCATCTGGTCAGGTTAGATTTTTTATTAAAAGCAGTTAAACTGACAAGTAAACTGAAAGTACAGAATGACATATGATCTCACTAAATTAAACTGTTGAGGGATAAATGTTAATGATATCAGGAATAAACATTTGTCTAAACTGCAGTCTTGTTGCCATGGAGTTTGTTTTCAAGCTTTAGAAAACAAAGTGTCAACTATTTTTTAATTTTTTTTTTGCAAAAGTAAAATAATAAAAAATTGGCATCGATATTAATAAATACAGTATTTTAGCTCATTTTCAAACCCGGCATATTGTCAGCCAACATAGTATTATAGACTAAATGCTCTTCTAACAATGTGGATGCTTAGAAGGGAAATAATCAGCGCAATAAGAAGAAAAACGATGTAATGCACATTATAAATGAAAATTAACTGTTTTTGCATAAAGCCACTGAGCCGTTATGTTGCAGTAATTGCTTTATTACATAATGTGGAGGCTACTCTTGTGAATCCTAAACAGGTCACTGCCTTTCAAGTTAGCATACAATAATGCATTTTAATTTGTTTACAATGGAAAAATAACATCTACAGTCATTCTGTGTGCACTCGGCTTCATTAAGAGCGAGAGGAAGGGCCGCGGGGCTCCAAACAACATGACTCACCAACATTCAGAGGTGCTTTACATCACGGAGATTATTCTCCAAAGGTTCAACAGCGACATCTCTCTTCAGCTTCTCTCCTCAAGAAAACAACACATGGCTGCCAGACATGCTGCTGCGTACAGTAGGTTATTGAAATGTTAAATTTTAAATGTGCACGGTTTACTTTGTGACAGCAACGGCAAATTACTACCAGAGGGCTGAGGAACACAAGCCAGCAAGAATGGATGGTGTTGTAACACAGCTGAAAATACAGCAATATGTTAGAGTGAATCCAAAGCAGTGTACGCTCACTGAATAAGTGCAATGTCTCAACTCCCTGTGGTGCTTCACTGACAAACGCCATTAAAGAGGACCTATTATGCTTTTGTGTTTCCTTTAGTGTGTTATATGGTTTTTTGTGGATGTAAGAGGTCTGCAAGGTTACAAAGCCTAAAGTCCACACCAAAGGGAGTTACTCTCCCCCACAGAAACACTGCTCCTGAACTGCCTGAAACGCCTCGCCTGAAGTCCCACCTTTTCTGCCGTAACGTGGTGATGTCACCATGTAACACATTTGTATAATACCTGCTTAACGGCTAGTTTGGCACACCCTCAAACAAAGCTAGTTACGGTGTATGTCCACAGGGGCGTTTTTTATCGCGAGGGATCGTCTCGCTCCCCAGCATTGGATGCTTTATGGGCTGCCCCTACCGGAACCAACATGGCGGCTCGTTTGAAAAAAAATCTTCTATTAAATCATGAAAATATTTCACCAAAATGTGTTTCTGGAAACATTTTATGCGAGAAATGAGCTATGCAGTGGCTGAATCTGTCTGAAAATGAGCATAATAGGTCCTCTTTAACAGAGATTATTGCACGTCAATGCCAAAGAAACAATAGTGACATGGAAACTTAGCTTTGGACAACTGGTCAGAAAAGCAGACGTTCCTTGAAAAGTGCTTTGTCCATTACAGCTGTCCAGTCTAAGTGCAGTTCATGATATACTGTCAGGAGGATTCAAAATCATAGAGACACTTGACAGATCGATTGATGAGCAGGTGCTTCCTGCTTCAACTTCCTGGCACATTGATTACTTATTTAAACAAATACATTTCAAAGCCCTGGGTCACTTATTTCTTCTCTCGAGTAACCCACGAATGTATGATGAGATGTTGAGGAAAGTGTGACTCCATTAACCACGTTATAGTATAATCTATTAAAACATACACAACAACCACAGCCAGACTGTCTGGATAATACTATTAACGTGACTGAATGCTACTTTGCAATAAATGCTGCACGCACACTTATTGATAAAGTTAGGAGATGGATATATAATCAATGTGTGTGCACAGACACTTTACAAGATGGAAATATCACCAGCTGACAGTCTGAGTGCAGCCAGGTGGTCATCTTCTCCAGCAACTTGTTAACTGAATAAAAGGGGCATCAGTGTTTATCACCTTAATACATATATAAGCTAAAGGGGGTGTTGTATCGAGTCTGGAGGGCATTTATACTGCAGTATTTCCATTACATGATGCTCTGTGTGCCTTACATCACTTAAACAGCTTACATCAGTCAGCACTGATCACTTAGGGCCACATAAATGTCTCCATAAAATCATAACACTCTTGTCTCCTTGTCTAATTCAATGTGTGCAGAATACAATGTTCTTTCAGATGAACGAAATGTTGAGATAGCTTATGCCAAACTGCATTAAAGCTACAGTGTTGGAGCAAATATGATTTTAAAAACTTTCTTTTATAAAACGGTCACTATATCCTGACAGTAGTGCATGAGACAGGTAATCTGAAAAAATCATGTGCCTCTGTGTCCTCCGGTGCTCCTAACTATATTCACTTTTAACAGTTTCTTCATCTCCTGTTATTTTTATATCTGGTATATTTTTTATACTCTGTATTATCTACTTGTGCCGTTTTTACTAATATGTTTGCACTATGGAACTGTGATGGTGGAAACTTGAATTTCCCTTGGGATCAATAAAGTTACTATCTATCTATATGGCATCTGCAAGATTTCACAGACCGGAGGAAAACAACCAATCAGAGCCGAGCTGGAGCCTTGCCGTCTCCGAGCAGCTGTCAATCACTCCCAACCTCCGATCAAACGGTCAAACTAGGCAGCGCTGATCAAATATGAATCAATATTCTGTTACTGTAATGCCTATTTCTCTCCTCAAATGTTTTCAGGAGCATCTTGTAGTGTACTGTTTAGCTGTAAAATGAGAAAGTTTGTGACCCGGCTGCCATGTCGAGATCAGTTGAGGAAATAACAAGCACTTTCTCTAGATTCTTTTAAAGCCAGAAAACAGAGCCATGAGGAGGTGCAGAAGTCTAGTTTTCTCTCAGAACACTTGAATTACAATATGCTGAAAGTTATTATGGATTTTTTTTCCCAATGATGCAAAAAACATTCTGCCTACTTCAGGTTTAAGAAGCAAACATTAGACCCTTCAAACACTATTCTAAGCAATGACCTTTGTTGTAAAACAGCATGCAAAAAAATTATGACTCCAAAAAAAGACCGTGACTTCTCCTGGACCTGTCCAATCCCCCAAAACACCACAGAGAGCTGACAGAAAAGAGACAAATGTACATTCTAGTTATCTCATGCAGCCAGAAAGTGAATATTATTTTCCTGAAGAAGTCTCTAATGTAATACACAACTTCTTTTCATTTGTGAATGTAGAAGAAGAAAGACCATTACGCAAAGCCAGTTAACACACAACTCCTCTATTAGTCCACGGGGAAGAACTCTTCTTAAGACAATTTCTTTGCCATCTCTGCTATATGTACGCTAGTCACTACTGAAGATTGACCCCAAAAACATAGGGTAAGGGGGCACAAACTGAAGGATAAACTAGCTTCAAACATGTGATGATTTATACTATGGTAAACACTTGACCATGCAGCTCCCCATCTCTACACACCACTGAACATTATCCACATGGTTCAACAACACAGATGAAAACACTGTCCTATTAGCCATAACCACAGTTTTTACCATTTCCATCTTTGCCTGGGGGGGTGATGATGTAGAACAGCTAATAAAAGCCACAGCATTCATTCATGCATTAGATAGCTCATTAAACTGAATGACGCTGGACATGTTTGCTGGGTTTCCCTAGAAAAACAGTCACGCTCTCATTTTTCTATTTGACCACAGATATTTCAGCACAACACTACAAATCTGCTTTTTCTGACACATCAATGATAAACAAAAGACACATAAAGTGCAATTTTTATGACCACTAAATCTATTTCTCATTCAAGGAAAATGACATGAAGTAAGCGCCCCTTGTCATACTTCATAAATAAATAAATCCTGAAGGATCAGTTGTCATTAAGTAGATTAACAGTTTCATACTGAACTCTTCTGCACTCATCACTTATACATGCAGCTTTTTACAGTATAATGAATAGCCTGTTATTATAATGGACAACTGCTATAACCAAAAGTGTACTTTTTCTCCAATATAATTATGGTTTTGTTTCAGTTGCAGAGCAGAAGACAACATGTACATTGAACAGCTTATCATAATATTGTTTTTTTTTAAAAAAGTTGACTGCATAAACACTTAATAACAAACCATTAAACAAGCATAGTACATTACAGATCAAATTCAGTATTCAGTAGTAGTTCCTCAGTGTGCCTCCTTCAGAAGTGAGTCCAACCTACCTGAGGAGCTGCCAAGAGCCTGAGACACCTTGACTTCCATTGCATGTACTTTCTGCCTTCAGTATACAAGTCCCCCATCAATACGTTTCTGAGTGACAACTTGTAGCCTACAACTACAAAAAAAAAGCAGTGCAATCTCATGAAGCTGCCATTCCCACAGAGCAGCAGCACGTTGAGCTGTGAAGTAAAGCCCAGGCTGTGCACTGAAGATGGATGGGTGGAGTTTCAAATGTTGTCGGGTTAAGCGGTGTACAACATTAAAACTCTCAGGTTATTGATTGGAGAGTATCGATTGCACGGAACTGCTGAATCACTCACATCACATGGAGCTTTCTCATTAGACTAAACTACGTGACTGAGAACAAATTATAACCAGGAGAGGAGAGAGAGAGAGAGAAAAAAAAACACTCTCTTTAAAAGTAGGTTTGCCTTGAATTTGATGGCTTGCACTGGCATAATCTGCCAATATGTAGGTTAAATAGCACACACTTGTGACACTTGGCCTATCATAGAATCGGTTATTTTACGCATTTTTGTATTTTTGTTTATTTATTTTGCACAATTTAAGACTATACAACATAACAATAAAAAAAAAAAAAGAATAATATACAAAGCAGGAAGAGGCAAAAATCCCACTGGGTTTATCTGAAGCCTCCACCTAGAGACAAGATTAATATAAAGAAATAATATGACTACATAATAGTGATAACAAATAATTAGGACAAGATATATATAATAACAATAACAATGCAGTAAATATTGTAGCCTAATTGTATCTGCTGGAAGTCCCACATTGACTTTTCTTGCTATGTCCCCTTTATTTATAGGAATCCATGACATCTTTTTATTTATAGCTATATTACATATATTCTGCATGTATTGTGCTAGTCGTGAGTGATTGCAATCCAACCATATCAACATGTGGTTCCCTCCCCCCCCCCTTTTTATTTTCTAATAACTTATTTGTTTATTTAATTTATTATTACTCTCTTATTTTTGTATTATTATTGGGGTTTTTTTGTTTTGTGTGTTTGTTTGTTTTTTTTTAACTCTATTCTTTCTTTTTATCATTATTATTATTACTATTTCTCTTCTTAATTTTATTTAAATTTTGAATGTTGAAGTTTTTTTCTGTAGTGTACTTAATGAGTTTGTCTATAAGCTCATCTACTTAAAAAATGGTTTATAAACTATTGTAATTACGAACTGTAAATTGCATATATGAAAATAACAAATAAAGTATATAAAAAAAACAGCATGTGGTTGTCATGGATGCATTATATTATTATTTTTATTATTATTATTATTATTACTTTGCATGGATGTATAAAGAAGGTTACCATGGAGATTGTTACGTTCTATTTGTTCTTTGCCACAAGGTGGTGCAGTTGGACCAGCTATCAGAGGACCAGCGTGTAGTAGGTAGTGGCTAGAAGGGAACCAGCAAACTGGAAAAACTCTCGCGAGATTGTTAAAGTTAGCATTGAGCTCGAATGGTTAGGGCTTAGGATAGGTCGTCGGGCAACAAATCTCGCGAGATTTAGCAATTTGCGGGCTCCATTCTAGACACAACCCGTGTAGTATCCGCCCGTCATTTGTCACACTGAGCTACGTTCAAGATCCCACAGTGAAGTTAATAACACACTAGTGTGTTATAAATAAGACCACTACACTATTGCTTATGATTCATAAAGTATAAAATACAGCAATAGTCCCAGCAGTAGTGTTTTGATTGCCGACATGACAGTTAGTTATTTTTATATGTTATACTTCTAGTGTAACATTTCTCCTTATATTTATTTATTACATCTACTTTACCTGTTTTTTTTTAACTTTATAACTGGGTGTGTTTTTCCTGTTATATGTTTTATCTGCCTCGTTTAGTCTTGTTAAGAATTTGTTTTAAAGCACTGACCAGAAATTGTATTTAATACAATGACAATAAAGCTTTCTATTCTATTCTATTCTAACGCTTAAATTATCTACTTTAGTATTTATAGTATTGCTAGCAGAACACTGAATGTTCTTGAACACACCCTGGCAGATTAGTCAGCCAGTTGATCTGAGACCAAAACAAACTCAGAGGCATAAACATCTAGCTAGCCTTGACGTCTGACTTTATAAACAGATATTTAACCAAAATGCCGAAGCGATTTAACAAGAGGTGAAATAATTGATTAGGTGTGGCTTGTAGAGGAAGCAGTGCTTGTAGTGGTAGCTTGAGCTATCTGTTAGCTAGAGTGCTAACAGGAGTACCGTTATGCCAGACGAGCCAACAACAACAACCACTGGGACTAGAAGCTGCTGCCTCTGTTGCCTTCACTACCAGCACAGCAAACTGGCTTACCAGCTAGTTAGGTAGCTAGTTAGGCTAAACCTTTAACTAATTTTCTACGTTGCCTTTTTTCCTGCCCTGGAATAACTAACTCCTCCAGCATGGGGATGTGCTTGCCGTGCCTTGGTGGAGCAGCGGACGACGTGGTTGTCACTCCAGATCCAGTAGGTTCATCTACTTTTATCACCACTAGATAAGTCACAATGTGTATTACAACATGATATGTTTGATATATTGAACCTAACAGTGTGATGAGTCATCTGTAGGACCCCACTAGGCCCTACTAGGTGATGTTCAGGAGGCTTTGACTGTGTTTAGTCTCTGTAAACAAACACTGGCATGGCAAATATGTGCTGCAGGCCCAGCCAGCTATAGCTACAGAGGCTACTAAAGGAAGACTTCCTGCTCACAGTTGTAGTTTACAAGGTTCCTATGTTGTTTTTTCAGGACACAAGGAGACGACAATTAGCTGAGGCAGCTGAGAAGAGAGCAAAAGAGGTAATTTATAAGTGTTGGTTTGTCTATGTGTCTAAAACACCCTCAAGACAGTGTTTTAAAGGGTCCCATATTATGCTCATTTTCAGGTTCATACATATATTTGGTGTTTCTACTAGAACATGTTTACATGCTGTAATTAAAAAAAAAAAAAAAAACGTTATTTTCCTCATACTGTCAGCCTGAATATGCCTGTATTCATGCTCTGTCTGAAACGCTCCGTTTTAGCGCATTTTGACAGAATTAGAACACAATTGCATTGCTAGGCAACAGCTTGGGTCCATGTGTACTTCCTGTCAGCTGATGACATTCACATATACACTGCAACCAGGAAATAAACTGGGACACATTTAGAATATTTACGTTTAAAATTGTGTCACGGGTATAAATATTGTATATTTGTGACATCACGAATGGGCAGAAATCCTGACAGCTTGTTTCAAATGCAGAGTTTCTGAATACGGGCTATGTGTATTTCCCTGTGGATTGAGTGTTTCGATACTTTCACAGTATTTATATAGCACTTAAGCCTGCTTTATAATAAAGAACATGAAAATCTCACTTTTTTATAATATGGGACCTTTAATACACTTTGTTGCCAGATTATTAGGTACCCATCTTGCTAAAACTGTACATACAAAAGCTCTGCAATAAATTAAATAATTATGACAGAGGGATTAATGTAGGCTGTCGGTTGTAATGTTGAATTAGATCAACATTTGTCAATATAACTCTTTACAGTTTAACAGCAAAACACACCTTTAAAAAGATATGATTTACTGCATTGGTTTTAGCTAGATGTACTTAATAATCTGGTAACAGTAGTATAACTCTGTAGCCTTCTATCACACATATACTCCCCATTCAAGGTAGATGCACATGACAGTGTGGTGAGTGATTTTTTTATTATACAGAAAAGCCACTTGCAAACCCGTAAGAGCCATGCTAGAGTTGTATCAAGGTAAGTAGACATGGACCAGAATGAAAATAGGTGAATCTTTTGGATTGGTTGATATCTCAACTACCTCACATTTCTGCTCCAAGTCACTGTTTTCACCTTTCCTGGCACCCCGACAATTCACACTTTCACTACTGCAGATGAAAGCATCGAGTCCTAACCCACAGTCACGTCTCAGTTAGCTGCTCCATCCTTTATCTGAGTTGCCTTGTTTGGCAGTTGAATGTCCACTTTGCTAGTTGTGACTTAACATGCCTTGTGCCTTTTGAAAAGGTTGCGGTCAAATTATTGATTAAAAATGCATGTTTTTAAGACTGCTTGTATATATATTTTTTAACATATCAACAAGATAATGAAGCTTTTTAATGAAGCTATTACCTATATATAAACAAGATAATTAATAATTAAGGCACTGTCTATATTCCACTCTCCTTTTCAGACAACATACAGGGGTGTTAAAAATCCAGAAGCTGTCGAAAGGAAAAAGAAAAAACAGGAAGAAACTGAAAAACAGGCGATGACCACCTCTGTGTCTGGTGGCCGTGGTGGCGGGTTGAAGGTTAGTGTCATGTTTATCCCCAAGCTGTGTGACTACTAGAGGATGATCATGATTGTCATTCATGAGGTCCAGTGCAAATTTAAATCTTTGAACACTCTTTTCTTGTGAAACTTAAGATGTTATCCAACATACAGATTAATGATACTGAACCATCTTTCACAAATCTATCTCATACAAGCAGGTACAGATTTATATGTTATGGTGGGAAGTTTTGGCTAAAACTGAGAATTGCCATTAAACATTTCTAGAACAAAAGCAAAACATGGACTCGTTTACTCATCTGACATTTATATTTACAGTAGATGAAATGAAATATTTCTTTGCTGGTGACTTAATTGATCTGTAGCACAGATTTGGTTGTTAGTAAAGCTGAATGATCTTAACAAATGGGATATTATTGAGCCAATATTTGTATTGATGTCATAATATTTTGTTAATGAGTACTGAGGCCTTCAAGACGCTATTTTCAAATAAAAAATAATGTAAACAATGACTCGTATTGTGTGGACCATTGGTAAACATAGTAGGTACAGGCGGTAACGTCAAAATATTACTAACCAAATTTTCCATATGACATCTAGTCTCATACTGTATGTTGATAGATATTATATTGACTATGTCTCAAAGACTGAAGATTGCACTGATGATTTTCCCCTCTCTGTTCTCCAGTGGCAGGTGGGCTGAAAATCCAGATGGTAACACCTGATGTCTTGAATCTGAAGTCCAAAACAACATGAAGTATCGCGGCAAGATGACTTGAAAGATGTTTGAACTGCTGTCCAGTTTTTGAATTATTATTATTATTATTATTGACGAGTTGTCGTGCTTTATGCAAAACAATCTGAAGTGATTACAGACTGAACAGCAGGACTTGCCCCCTTGATGCCAAGTTATACAAGCCAGTTTGGACCTTTGGACAAGTCAGGGATGATCACACAGGAATGTGCAAGCAAATGCAGGTCCTGCTGTATTAGTTTTATCTGACAATTGATAAGACAGTCATACAACATTAGATAACATAAAAGGATATGATTATAAAGTCCAACAGTATCTCTGGTGACTGTTGTCATATTAAGACAAAGCTGTCAACTTTTTCCCTAAACTGCTTTTGGTTTTCATCGTCGAGGATCTGTAAATCCACATCTGCCACGGTACTTTTTGTATGACTTCTCCAGAAATCTGTTATGCAGATGACACATTTCACAAGGAAAACACAGTTTATGTTTACACAGATTTAAGTGTGCTTATTATAGGATTAGTATACATTAAAAAAGCACATGGTTAACACTAATTTCACCTTATTTACGGCTCTATTTGTTGGCAACACAAAGACTCGTGCAAACAGTGCTACAACTTATTGGTACTTACTGAACTTGTAATGCGCTTTGCCTTTACCTGAGGTGTTTTTGTGACCAGTGCAGTCACATGGGAGTCCCTTGTTGATGAGGAAGGCAGTGCAAGGTGTTGTGTGTTTTGATATTGTGCTGAGAATATGTCTGTACTCGCTGCAACGTCATTTAGTCACTCATTTGGTGATTCAACCAGGAAGTACATACTTGACAAAATATGCAGCAGCTACAGAGTACTGCTGAATAATATAAAACACTAAAACATTCTACAACCAATAGAAATGAAAAGGTGGTGTAGTAGGACACACCATTAAGGCCTAATGCACTCTGCACTGGTCTTTGCCATCACTCCTTTCATAGAGCCTTTTTTGTTTTGTTTTCTGCACAATTTGAGTTTGTTGCATTGGATTACAATGTATGCAAAACACTGAAGTGATGCCTGCTTTATTTAAATGATATGAAATGTGTTTGCGAATTGCCATATTGCAAACAGGAGCTTTTTGTTAGATATCTATTTGCACTCGGTTTGTGGAAACAGGAAGAAACTGAAGGAACAGTGTGAACAGTACATAGTGAAGTATCTACTTTGACTTGTTTAACTGCGTGCATTTCTTACAGCCTTCACTTGATCCTTAAATGCTTCCGGTGCTCTCGCCATTTTGTAGAACAGGAAACCTAGCCAATGTTATTTGCTACAATAAATCACATTTCTGCTACTCTTGTGTGCTTTTCATGAGAACTACAGTTGTGCAGGAAGATGATTTAAGTTCAGATAAGATTAAGATTTGGTTAAAATGATCAGTGATATAATTTACAACATACTATGGTTGAGATATATACTTAATAAAAAAAATGTATACTTAGATGTAGACTTAATCTACAGTTGATCCATTGAACATTTACCAATATTTTTCAGTCTTATATTAAAAAGGTTTAAATTCCAAAGCAGACTCCTCTGTAAGGTTTTGATTTTAGGTCAGAAAACTTTCCCAGTCCTACCGAAAATATTTACAAAATAGATATTTCAAATTATGAATATTTAAGTTTTGAGAATTTATTGAAAATTTACATCTAAAAACAGAAATTGGACTTCACATACAAGTCTGTTGGCATAGCTAATGATCTCATGCCAAACGTACATATTCATTTCCAATCCAGGGAAAAAGTTGCACAAATTAATTAATTGAATGATGTAAATCTATTAATTGTAAGAAACTAAACAGAGATTTTAAAGTTTCAATTATTGCACCACCTCTAGAGGTCAGTAACATGCAACAAACTGAAGAACTGCAGAACCTCAAATGAGTAAATCTGCAGTATTACTATCAATCATAAATCAATGAGGTTCTGTTTAACGACATACTGCAGGTTGTACAGGTGATTGTCCATGTTCTTACAATAGAAATTATATAAAACAGGAGTTATCCTAATAATGAAGAATTATTAAAAATGATAATAGTATAAAAATGCATTTCATAGAATAGTTACTCAACATGTAAACAGTCTAAGCATTGCTTTCATTTCTTAGCATATTAAAAAAATAACACCAAAAAGAAAGATTACAACGTTCGGTTTCTAGGGAAGTTTTGGCAGATTTTACAAGAATACTATACAGTGGACTAGCATGCAAAGACTTGCTAAATTACATTTCTTTGGACAGTAAAGTTTCTTCTAATGTCATAGTTAAAGTTCAGTTTGCAACTTGAGTGCGCTGCCCACTAGAGCCACCCGTGTATTCAATGTACTGTAACGCAGTTAGGATAACAATATCAGCCAAATGGCTCATTAAAAAAAGGGGCAAAATCAATACATTGCCTTCGAGGAAAATGTCTACTTGCTTTCTACTATCACACACACCAGGTTGCCAAGGAAGACTAGCTTCTTAAAGGGCCTGAAACCTCCACCACTTACTTAATTTCATTCAGAAAAAGTTGTCAACATGTACAAATACAGCCAGGTACTGTAGACCTGATCAACCAGCCAATTAGACTGTTATCAAGGCATTAAATGAGCATTATCAGTGGGTATAAGGCTCATAGATGTGGGTCAGTAGGGTTCAGCTACACCCAATAGTAGGTTTTGTCAAGAAAGAATAAAAGAAGACAATAGCAACCTCTATCAACCGTAGTAATTATGACAGGAGCAGAAGCGGAAGTGAGGCGCTGTAGTATAGACAGCATGAAAGTCCATAATATGGCATGGAGGTTGGGGGGGCGACAGGGTTTTTGCCCAGGAGACAGGGGTTCGCATCCTGTGTGAAACCAACAACACGTAGTCCTTGTCTTCACAAGCGTCAAGTTTCACTTTTGATCATAGTTATTTTGTTTTTTTGGTTTTGTTGTATAAACCTAAAGAAGTTGTAGTTTTGTTACCTAAACCTAAAGAAGCTGTTTAGTTTGTGTTCAAAACATGTTTCATGTAGTTTTAAAACATGTTAAAATGTGTTGGTTTTAACTTTTACTTTCACTTTTACAACGTAGGTGTAGTAGGCCCCTACTAACCCACATCTATGATGCCTATAGCGTGCGATAACGCACATTTAAAGGCCTGAGAACAGTCGAATCAGGTGCAGCGACTAAATTGTAATTATATTCTATTGTAATGATTGACATATTTTTCAGTTCTGTAAAACTACAAAGGACCTACTAATGTGACTCCACGCTTAATCTGCTCACAAACATCCATTTGCCTTCCATTAATGCAGTTGTGTCTGTAGCCATAATATGTATAAGAACAGGGATATGTTATATAGGGAGTAAACAATGGTAAGAAGTGATCCTGTTATGAATGGCACGTTTCAGTCTCATGTCTTCACTTTTTGCTGCGGTAGTGGGCTGCCACCACCAGGTAGCTGTCGGGAGTGAGGTCCTTGATGTTGGGGGACTTGATGCCGATGGGGGACGTCTTGCCCTCCACCCGGGAGACCTGGAGCATGCGGCACGGGTCGTGTTTCAGCAGGTAGCTCTCAAAGGTCTCCCAGCCTCCACCAACACGCACCATCACGTGCTTGTTGTGCAGCATCTGCAGAGAGAAAGAGGATTATAGTGTCACTGCTGATGTCGATGTGTCAAAGAAGAGCCCCTCCTTCTACAGGACTAATGTCATTTCACTGATTGAGGCTTTGCCTCTCAGGCAGAAGTTGAATGAACAGTTGAGCATGGCTCTGATGTCAGAGGTGGTTGATTGATGTTGGGGGCCTCAGACCGGCTGATGTCCCTGGAGGGAAGCTCTCTCCATCTCTTACCAGCCTAATGCCATGTCGAACAGGCTCCATCTCTGTTTGATTTATGGAATTACATAACAAACAAGTCCACAGCCGTGCTAGCGGCACTGTGAGACTGTCAGGTATAGTGTTTACCATCTTAATTTAGCTAACAATGCTAACATTTGCTATTTATACATACATGAAAATGTCGAACTGTTGGTGGTGGTGCTATAGGAGTTAGGGGTAACCAAAGTCATTAGGATTCACCAGTGGGCAACTCAGGGGTCTGAAAAGTGAAGCCAATGGGGAAGTGCATTAAAGTTAATTATAATGTGTCTTATGTCTTATTCAGCGTTCGGTTGTACTTAGCTCCACCCTCTCGTGTCAC
This sequence comes from Sebastiscus tertius, assembly GCA_916701665.1. NCBI lineage: Eukaryota > Metazoa > Chordata > Actinopteri > Perciformes > Sebastidae > Sebastiscus > Sebastiscus tertius. Next base: position 93,813 of record CAKAOH010041516.1, read on the forward strand.
CAAGATGGTGATGTCCAAAATGCCAAACTCAAGGCTTCCACAAACCAATGGGTGACGTCACGATGACAAGATACACTATACTGTACAGTCTATGGGGAACATGGATGTCTTCACCAGATGTAGTTCCAATCCATCAAATAGTTATCAAGACTTTTCCAAAGAACTTTTCAGGATCAAAAAGTCAACCTCATGGTGGCAGGAGAGGAAATGTCAGAGGAATGGCAGTCAAGCTAATAGTTGTTGAGATATTTTAGTCTTTTGACCAAAGTGACTGACTCTTACAGACAGACCGACATTGCCATCCCTACAGTCAGGCCGTTAGCATGGCTAAAATATTCAAACAACGGCTATTTCATCACTGAAAAACACCTAAAAATGACACTCTGCTTCACCAAGAAATGATTAGAGTATTTTGTCATCGTTCAATCTGCAACATTTGCTTCAAAACGATGCCGTCTACCACACATTCTCAAGGTTGGCTACCATGGCAACATTGGCCATTATAATAAAGAGAAGAAGAAATAAAAGGCTCTGATATATTGGATGCTCAGTCACTCACATTCCCCAGAGGCTGTGTACATAAAACATGTCCGCCTCACAATGGAGCCTTATCACCCCTCTCCCTCATTAACATGACATTACACCTCTACTACAACAAGCTCATGAACAGATTATGATGAAGACTGTTGTGATGCTATCTTTAAAAACACAAACAGTAGGAGAATGATTCAGACAAATCGTTTGATAAAAAGGGTATTTTGTCACCTCAGCGTGGCCAGATATGAGGCTCTCTGCCCTCCAGCAGCATAACATGCAACATTTATAAGCCTCTTAACAGAATCAATCAGGAGGGCACTGGTGGGGCAGTGCTTCCAATCACCAGGACCGGGCCTTCAGGCTTTGTGACTGTGGAGTTCATTGACCTGTGTGAAGCAGAGGGGTTTCAATCACGCTGCTTTGGGACCAGACCCTTGTTTCCTCCTCTGCAGCCCAGAAAAGGACGGAGGCCCGAGGCTGAGCTCGGACAGCACCTCTCACAAACACTGCGACGTTACTCTGCCCCCTCGTTGAGGCTACAACCACCTCATTTATTCCAGGAGCTGAGAAGGTCAGTCTCTCTGGCATGTACAGATAATTGTTGAGTGCACTCTTATGTGTGCTGCATGCCATTGTTGTCCTCGCTCCTCGGCGGCCTACAGACACTGACTTGGCCTCACTGTATTCATGCCTTTCAGTGGAGGCAGCTGCTGGAGGGTAAAACCATCTGAGGCATTTTAATTAAAGCATTTTGACTGTGAAGAGAGCTGGCTGACAGACAAAGGAACAGAGGTTTAACACTGGCTTTGGCCTGATGATGTAATGATGTAGCTCACATACTGTGAGAACACATGATAACGCATGATAATACACATGTGTAATTTTACTAGTAATTCTCTGTCTACTCTGTGCATACAACATCTAGTTCAGTGGTTTCCAACCTACCCGCACTTGTATCTAAGAA
>CAKAOH010041519.1:0-10000 GCA_916701665.1 Sebastiscus tertius
TGAAGTTGAATTCAGTGTTGTCCATGAATTCATCTTTTAGCAGACTGACATTTCCTTAATGGATGATAAAGTGGTGAATGTGACTGTGTATTAGACTGCAGCCTACATTACATTTAAATAGATTTATTCAGCTTTAATGTGACGAGACAAAACACAGGAGCAGCAACTGAAGATGAACAATATCAAATCTATCCATCAGAGACAGAGAGACATGACTGTAAGCTCACAGTCTGATCCAGTAATAATGTGTTTGTGGATTTAAAGGTTCAATAGAGTATATTTTAAATAGTAGACATCTATTTGGATCTTGGCTCAACAGCATTCAGTGACTTTATTTCAGCTACTTCAAAAAATGGAGTCAATTCAAACACAGTCAGTGAAAGGCTGTTAAAACCCGTTCAGACTATACACAGCCTATTTAAAAAACTCTCTTTCTAACTCCATTCTGCAGCTGCACCACCATCCTGCTCACTCAGAAATATTAACAGATAATCTACAATATTAGAGGAGTTGTGTTCCATCAGTGGGACCAGATAGAGATCATTATTCATTGATCCTATGTGTCTGAGCTTCATACTGATCTTTACTGTTAAACTGAGATTACACATTATGAGCAATAAACATTTGAGATGAACTGCTCCAACAGACTGACAGCTGTCTGTGTTCAGAGTCAGTGTTATAGAGAAGAAGGACATGCAGAGGTTTTATTCTGAGCTGAGGGCGACTTGATGCTGTGTGATATTTGAATGTTCAAAGAAATGACTGACAGCACATAAAAGAGTAACTTTAGACAGTCCAGAGTAACAAACTAATATCTGACACACAGTAAACCTTCAATATGGACTGAATGAATGAGGAAATAAAACACTAATCACACTTTCTGAAACAGAGACCAGGACCAGGACCAGGAGCACTACAAGAGCGAAATGGAGGAGGACCAGCAGAACCCGAACCAGCCGAGCAACAAGGTCCCCAGAAGACCAGCAGCAGACTCATCCTCTGATCCCACCGATGTTCAGGTCAGTGTTCATGACTTCATGGCTTCATAACGACACTAAAGACACCAGGAAGAGTCAATAACTGAATAAATTACTGTTAAAACGACACAAAACTGTGTTGAAAAATGACACATGCACAGGTAGAAGGAAGTTACCACTTTTATTGTGTAGTCTGAGTAACATGATGTCATATCAGTTTCAAAACCAAAACAAAGCCGAAGGTAGAAAGCAGAAAACGATGGCGAGTCCGCGGGGATACGACCTGCAGCCTCACCCGTGTTTCCTCTATATGCATGCATGCAGCAGCACCGCTGATAAAATACAACCACTGCTGCTGAAAGTTTTTATGAGAGGAGAGGGTTCCATCTCATCTCTTTAGAAACTAACATATTATTTTGTGGTACAGACACTTCATATCCAGGTCAATTCACACACCTGTGAGTAAAGCATATAAACAAGAATCTTTACACTTACACCTGATGTCAGCACAACGATTATAACAACAAGCACCGGGTGGATGTCAACAATGAAGCATCGATGCTGATCACCGATTCAAGATTATCATTCGTCGAAAGGAAAACATTCAACCTCACCGTGGTTATGTAGCCTACTGAGACCTTAAGAGCTATGGTGTAGCCACGCCTGTGCAGTTTTCTGATGCACACCCACATTTGTTTTTGGCTACGCCGGTGATCAAGAATGTGTTAAAAAAAACCCTGCATCATCTGGGTTAGGGGCATACACCATCATACCAGTGTGTTATATAATTTTCCAGATACGATAACATTTCGACCAAACTTGTCAGCAATCACATTGTGCGGTTCAAAAGAAATACTTTGACTGATAAGGCTTGAAACCCCTCTGGCTTTGGCTTAAAAAGAGGAGTGAAATTTCTGCCCCATCCAACCCGACAGAAGACGACCACTGCCTGAACTGCAAATGTGGCTTTCTTGCAGGAAGGCTATTTCTGTTTTAAGTTGTTTGAGGTGTGAGAAAACCTTCTTTCTTTTAATGGGGTGGTTCAAACCCTTGACATTCCAGCTCTGTAATTTTAAGTGCCTATCCATGCAGCTTGACAAAAGAGGTTAGGACGTGAGCACAATATTCAAGTGGTTGCTTTAAGATACAGCTGTAGCAGGTCAGTGGAGACCAGGAGTGACTAGTGTACAGTAGGGGTGGAACGGTTCGCAAAATTCACGGTTCCGTTCATATCACGGTTTTGGGGTCACGGTGCTCGGTTTCTGTTCCGTACATTTCTGTTACAGCGAGGAGGTCATGTTCTGATTCCAACATGCTTTTCATTTATTTGGCAAAAATAAGTTAACAAATGTTTGCCGTAACAAAAGTATGGCTTACATAAGGAACATAAACACTTCTTCATTGTCAAATCTTAATTGAAAGAGTAGGTCTTCTACAGTCATTAGTGCAAACAAAAAATGCAAGTAATGTTTGCTTATAAATATTTGCAACCGTCTGTATACTGTATGTGGCCTAAAAAGAGAGCAGCGCAAAAACACTCAACTATGGGCCGGATAAATCAACATGTTCACCCATGTAAACAAACCCCACGTGGCAGTTAACATACGCTGCACAACGTGTAAAATGGTAGGGCTATAGGCAGTGCTACCTCTCATCCAGTGGGTTCAAAGTCAAGTGGCGTATGTTTAAGAGGATTTGAAGATTTTCTCCATTGAGTTACATTATAAAAAAAGTGAAAAAAGCTTAATATTTTAAAAAGTATAAGTAGTAGAAACAATAAAAGATATAGCGCTAATGTCCTAAAAGAGCTGAATATTTTGATAGTTGAATGTTTTTTGTAGCTGAAAGTATGCAGAAGTAGTTAGAGTTCAAAAAACGTATGGAAGAAATAGAAGGAGAAGAAGAACTAGAAAATGTATTTCCCACTGAAAATGCATGGGAATGCTGACAGCTGAAATAATTGCAAAGCATTGCTGAAAATGCAGAAATGTGAAATGACTTGCCTAAAAATGTTTAAGCTCAAATGCATTGCATTGCACTGCACTGCTGAAAAACTTAGAAGTTGAAATGTACAACTGGCAGAGTTGGAATCTGAACTGCATTACCTAAAGAAGCTAAGAGCTGAAATACATTGCTAGAAAAGCTGGGAGCTAAACTGTAATACTGTCAAAAGTGGTACATTTGAATTTTCCCGAATAGGCGGAAGGAAGAAATGCTTTGTATGTATATCAGACAGATGAACTGCATTGCTAAACACAAAGAGAGAGAGAGAGAGTAGTATTTGGGTGAAATAAACCTTTAAAACTATAAGTCATTAGTAGGGGTGTAACGATTCATCTACTACATCAATGTATCGATTTATATTCCTACGATCCAACTACATCGATAGTTACTCGGCAAGTTGTCCTTCACGGGAGACGTACGTCGATATAAAATCGACTTGAAACGCAAAAATTTATTGTATCGATATTAAGGATTTGCATCTTGTATTTAAGGACGACAAACGTTATTTGAAAGTGTTTTTAAGCATTTGTATTAGTGAAGAAATGTTAATCGTGACTCTGGTTCTCCAGACATGCGTCAGCTCTGCCATCTGCAGCGCAAGCACGCATCTATGGCGTGCATGCAGACGAACGGAGCACTGGACTCCTCCTCTCTCACCCGGTAGCGGCTGGAGGGAGATGAGCACCGGTCTGCATGAGACGAGGGCAGCTTCACTCACAGGAGCTTTCCCCGTGCGCTGTTGGTTTTTCATTCAGAGAAAATTACTTTCCTTTTCCATGATATCTACTGTATGTGAACGCAGCATCAGCCTCACGTATCCAGCTGGAGAGCAGACGGTCCACAAGGCAAATTATCACGACGGGAGTAAAGTAAAAAAAAAAAAAAACAGAAATTCAACCAACGTCAGTCTAACGTAGTTTTAAAATGTTTCTACAGATGTTTTCATGTATGAAAAGAGCCCAAATGAACACTGTAGGTGGACTACTTGATTATTATAAGTAGATTATTTAAACAGCGGTTGTAGGAATGATTATTGTCCCAAGCTGTTTGATATAAGCGGTTGATCTCTGTATTATTGCTCTACAGTTTATATTGAAAATGAGGACAGAAGCAGCAGGTTAAACCACTGTTCATTTAACCTGAATAGAAGTTGGTTTATTTTATTTTTTGTTAAATATTAAACTGCTTTGTATCTTGAGAACTGAAGCATCAGGTCCTGAAGTTGCACTTTTTATTACTTTTCAAATAAAAGGTGTATGTATTTGCCATTAATAGTTGTTTACTTGTTTATATCCATAATTAATTTATCCTTGATTCCCTTACAAGAAAAACTTTGAGGAATCCTGACCTGTACTTTCCAGTATCACATATTTATTTCACAATCACTGACTGAATTTTTGGCAAAAAAAGTTACTGTATCGATTTCAAATCATTGAATCGTATCGTATCGCTCTAGATGAGCCAAATATCGTCCTGAATCGTATCGGAACCATGGAAATCGTAATCACTCCTAGTCATTAGACATAAAGTGGTATTGGGGTGGAATAAACCTTTAGAGGGACTCTATGTAAGAATCAGAATTGCTTGTTAACAGCGATAGCTGTGGCTGTTAAGTCGCGGTGTGTGAGTGAAGGCAGACAGGCAGAGGAGCAGAGTACAGCAGAGACTCTGTTCCTGGAGACCAAAGCTACTGTCTCCCCCGCGTCCTCCGACTTTGGCCAACACTGTTTTTCAAGATGGGCTTCACTTGATAGAACTTTGCGGTTTTGGTGCTTCCGTGTAGTTTGTGTTGGAGTCTCGTCTGAACAGCGTAGCCACACATGAGTGTGCATGGGACACCGACCCGCAACGATTTATATGTGTAAGAAGTTACACACAGTCCCTTTTAAAACTATAAGTCGTTACATAAAGTAGTATTTGAGTGGAATAAACCTTTAAAACTATAAGTCTAGAGAGAGCTCCATCAGGCAGAGTCTGATGGAGCTCTAATCAGCCAATCAGAAACACCTGTTTGTGTCTGAAAGTGCTGAGTCATGGTTGGGAATGACTGGTGAAAACACAGAGAAGGTACTACCTGTAAAAGACCCCCTCAGTTACTAACAAGGTTTTTTGCCAGAACATTTTGAAAAAAGGAAAAACGCAGGGAGTGTGAGTGATGTCATCACTGTAAAACAGCACAATACACACCTGTTATAAACTCAGAAAAAGTCTGAAAAAAGCACGAAACTTAAACTGTGATGAATTAAAAACTGTAAAAGATGTCAAAAAGCTGAATCATAGCTTAATAGTTCAAATAGTTATTTTTACTCAGCTATATTGCAAATGAGGTCTCAACCTCAATGATTTTCCTAGTTAAAATAAATTGAAATTGATAAATGTCAAGGGGGCGTCTGTGGTGATCAAATGTCTACAGAGGGACACGGCCCTGCAGTTGGTTATCACAGGTGGTGGTGCATTAGTCAGACTGGAACATTATGGGTTATGCTCCATTGACATGCTCTAAATGTTGTTTATGGTTCTAGAGAGGTCACTCCACCATGGCATCTCACTGACTCTCTCTTTCTCGCTGTATGTCTGTTGCTATAGAAACGGAGAGGAAGAAAGAGAGTTCACACTGGAGAGAAACTACACAGCTGTGACCAATGTGAGAAAACGTTCACTTCGGGGAGTAACCTCAAAGTCCACCAACGCATTCACACTGGAGAGAAACCCTATAGCTGTGATGAATGTGGGGCAGCTTTTACTCAACCAGGAGAACTAAAAACACATCAACGCATTCACACTGGAGAGAAACCCTACAGCTGTGATGAATGTGGGGCAGCTTTTAGACAACAGAGTGACTTAATCATACATCAACGTTTTCACACTGGAGAGAAACCATACTGGTGTGATGAATGTGGGACAACTTTTGTTACATCAAGTGACCTGAAAAAGCATCAACGCATTCACACTGGAGAGAAACCCTACAGCTGTGATGAATGTGGGGCAGCTTTCGCTCAGTCAGGTGACCTGAAAAAGCATCAACGCATTCACACTGGAGAGAAACCCTACAGCTGTGATGAATGTGGGATAACTTTCCGGTGCCAGAGTCATCTAAAAACACATCACCGCATTCACACTGGGGAGAAACCCTACCGCTGTGATGAATGTGGTTCAGCTTTCCGGCGCCAGAGTTCCCTAGAAATACATCAACGCGTTCACACTGGAGAGAAACCCTACAACTGTGATGAATGTGGGGCAGCTTTCAATCAGTCAGGTGACCTAAAAAAGCATCAACGTATTCACACTGGAGAGAAACCGTACAGGTGTGACCAATGTGGGAAAACATTTACTCGGGCTAGTTCCCTTAAAATACACCAGCGCATTCACAGTGGAGAGAAACCGTACCGGTGTGACCAATGTGGGAAAACTTATACGCAGAACACTAACCTTAAAATCCACCAACGCATTCACACTGGAGAAAAACCGTACTGGTGTGACCAATGTGGGAAAACCTTTTCTGCAGGTGAATATCTTAAAGTCCACCAACACATTCACACTGGAGAGAAACCACACAGCTGTGACCAATGTGGTAAAACGTTTTCTGTGGGTAGTTCCCTGAAGGCCCACCAACGCAGTCACACTGGAGAGAAACCGTACTGGTGTGACCAATGTGGGAAAACCTTTTCTCAGAGTAGTCACCTTAAAAGACACCAACGCATTCACACTGCATCGTTATGAATGTTTTTCAGAGCCCAGCTAGATGGTTCCTCCTGCCTCCTCCCCATGCCCTGATAGCTGTGTTGTTATATTCTGAGCTTCTCTACAGATTGAAGGCTGACAAACAGTAAATTCATATTCTAAACAGTATGTATGTAATCGTGGCTATGACTACATACTTGGACCACCAGAAACTTCCCAGTGGGACTCCATTATGAGGCTGAACTGTCAGAACATCTGGAAGAGTCTTCTAATCACAAGGAGGGAGAACCCACCACAAACCTTTAAAAATCTTAAAGAAAAATTCTGTTTTTTTTTCAACCTGACGTATTTCCCATAAATGTAACTTTTGTGAATGGGGTCACGCTAACTTTGCACTCACCACCTCTGTTATAAAGATTCAGGGAAACAAGGACTAGTGCAGAACATTGATATTAGGGACAGCTGCTCGAGCCTCCTACAACTTTCTATAAAGTATTAATTTACAAGCAGTCTGGTTAAGCTCACAGAGGAGTAACAACCACAAGACTTAGTACCCATCCTGACCATGTGAGCTGTTTATTGAATTATAGATTAAAGGCCCTGACATCTGGTTCCTCCTAAAGACTCAGAGAAGCGGTGAAGACCAACCAGTAAGACACAATGAACTGATGATGAGAATCAGAATTAAACTAATTCTGTCATTAATATGTACAAAGTTAATGTGTTATGTTTAACTAAACATCTGAAAAGATCTGAAGTTTGTTGTACAGGTTGGAGCTCTGAACATTGACTAAAGCTTGTAGATCAAAACCTTTGCTTTATATTAATCACTTGGTTAGATCTTGCCAGCCTACAGACATGTTATTTCTAGTATTATATTAGGGGTGTAAGGATTTATCCACTATATCGATGTATCGATTTATATTCCTACAATACAACTACATTGATAGGTACTCGGCAAGTTGTCCTTCCCGGGAGACGTATATCGATATAAAATCGATTTGAAACGCAAAAATTTATTGTATCGATATTAAGGATTTGCACCTTGTATTTAAAGACGACAAACGTTATATGAAAGTGTTTTTAAGCACTTGTATTAGTAAAGAAAACTCCGGTACTCCAGACATGCGCCGGACTGCCATCTCCATGGCGTGCATGCAGACGAACGGAGCACTGGACTCCTCCTCTCTCACCTGGTAGTGGCGTAGAGGGAGACGAGCAGCGGTCTGCATGAGACACAGGCGCTTTCCCCGTGCGCTGTCGGTTTTTCATTCAGAAAAAATGACTTTCCTTTTCCCCGTCATGATATCTACTGTATGTGAACGCAGCATCAGCCTCACGTATCCAGCCGGAGAGCAGATGGTCTGCGAGGCAAAGTATCACAACGCAACGGGAGTAAAGTAAAAAAACAAAAAAAAAACAGAAATTCAACTAACATCAGTCTAACATAGTTTTAAAATGTTTCTACAGATGTTTTCATGTATGAAAGAGCCCAAATGAACCCTGTAGGTGGACTATTTGATTATTATAAGTAGCTTATTTAACCAGTGTAGGAATGATTATTGTCCCAAGCTGTTTGATATTAGCGGTTGATCTCTGTATAATTGCTCTACAGTTTATATTGAAAATGAGGACTGAAGCAGCAGGTTAAACCACTGTTCATTTAACTTGAATAGAAGTTGGTTTATTATATTTTTTTGTTAAATATTAAACTGCTTTGTATCTTGAGAACTGAAGCAGCAGGTCCTGAAGTTGCAAATTTTTTATTACTTTTCAAATAAAAGGTGTATGTATTTGCCATTAATCGTTGTCTACTTGTTTATATCCATAATTAATTTATCCCTGATTCCCTTACAAGGAAAACTTTGAGGAATCCTGACCTGTACTTTCCAGTATCAGTTATTTATTTCACAGTCACACTGACTGAATTTTTGGCAAAAAAAGTTACTGTATCGATTTCAAATCATTGAATCGTATCGCTCTAGATGAGCTAAATCGTATCGTATCGTATCGTTGTAAAAATGTATCGTTATATTATACCCCTATATTATATACATGTGTGTTCATGTGTTCTATGTTGAATTCTAACTGTCATGTAGGTAACTTGTACCTCCCTGAGGCCCAGTCTCACAAACATGTCTGCTTCATGGGAGCGACCCCTTCCCTTTTGCCTCTTGCTCTCATCTAGACAGATGTGCCACATGTTGAGATCAGCTAACTGACAGCAACCTCATTCTGTCCTCGGACTCCAAACCTTATAGTTAAACTTGTGACTTAGTATAGAATTAGTAGCCTTAGTGCCCGAGTGTTTTTTGTAATTGTATAACTTGTAGTAGTCTTTTTCTTTGTTTAAAAATAGCAATTGATTGGTAGGGGTGAACTGCCGTTTTTCTTTTATTAACTTTTCTCATGTTTATCTGCTGTAACCTAGGGAGCCAGATTTAGTAACTTTATTTTTGTTTGCTTGATTATTTTGTTTAAGGTTAGTCAGGTTGTTGAAAAGATAGATTTTGTTTGTTGTTTTGGCCTTAGTTCACCCTGAGTTATATTGTCTCATTGTATTGTTTGTTAAATTGAGTTTTAGTAATATATCTTTTTTACTTAACTCAAAACCTAGTCCTGAGACTGTGGTTTGGGGACTGGGGAGGGAATATCCTTTATATTTTTATGTTTATTTTTATGTTGCGCTCCGACCCCCCCTAGACAGGGGCGTAACATGATGACTCTGATGATGCCCGTCAGCTGCTGAGACCTGAAATGCGCAACCACGCAATGTGCAGAAGACTTGGTTCCAGCCGCTATGAAGAAAAGAGACTTTAAAAAGAGAAGACTTTAATAAAGAAATGTAGCTAACGATAGTGTTAACGGTCATTTTTTAAAACTAAACATGTTTCTGTGGTTTTCTGTCCACATTTTAAGATGAACAAATATCTGTTACTGCTCTGGACAGTGAACTCATCATTGTAGTAAAGATGAGACTGCAGGTATTTTGTCATATAAGTATTCAACAACTGTCTTTGACAGAACCTCTTTAACATCTCACAATAAATAAAAGTTGACAGTGTTCCTCAGCAGGGAGAGAAAAGTGCATGTTCACATGTTATAATAAGTGCAGGAGTATATTCTAGTATACTTTACAGTCCCAGCAGCTACAGTTTGTGCCATGTCTTACCTTTAAACTCAAGTCACAGAGATAAGCAGATAATTTTCTGATAAAGTCCTTCGTCAGCAACACTTAGAGCTGTTTTAAAGACTCCACAAAGACTCTTCTGAACATCTGTTGCAAAATAAAAAAACATTTTAATCACTTTACCAAGTTGTGATTGTATTTCCAAATC
>CAKAOH010041520.1:0-36212 GCA_916701665.1 Sebastiscus tertius
TCATAAAATATTAAAAAAGTCATAGTATAGTATGTCATAAAATATAAAAAATGTCATAGTATAGTATGTCATAAAAATATAAAAAATGTCATAGTATAGTATGTCATAAAAAAGATCATGAAAAAGCCTTAGTATAGTATGTTATAAAAAGAAGTAATAAAAAAAGTCATTGTTACCTGTCTCTGGGAACTGAGTTGACTTTACAGGCCTCCAGCAGGAAGCGAACCACCTCACCATGTCCTGAAACACACACACACACACACACACACACACACACACACACACACACACACACACACACACACACACACACACACACACACACACACACACACACACACACACACACACACACACACACACACACACACACACACAGGTCAGCTCCACAAACACACTGATCAGAATAACTTATCAACAACTCCTCAGTGTTTTACCTTCAGCAGCAGCCACATGCAGGGCCGTCCTGGAGTCGTAGTCCCTCTGCTCCATGTCCATGGAGGACAATGCAAACCTGGACGAGTAACCGACGAATAATGTTAAACACTGACTCAAGAAACTTTCTATTAGTGGGATAATGGAAGAAACACTCCTAACGCTAAAAAACAAAGCTCTGGATTTGAGCAAAACGTGCTTTAACAAAATATTTTTTTGTAGTTCAGCAGACTAAAGAAATATGTCTCTCTTTTTTTAGTTTTGGTGATTTTAAATCTGAACATTTAGCACAAAGAGTAATGAGTTTGGTTACCTCCTCAGGGCTGAGACGTCTCCGGTGTAAGCAGCAAACAGCAGATTGATCACTGACTTCACCTGAAGCACAACAAGAAGCACAAAAAAGCCAAGCAAGAAGAAGAAGACAGGAATTAGAAGAATCTTAAGACACTGTTGTTCTCTGTAGTTGAGCGTTTATGACATGCAAACATTTAAAGCATCATTTTCCAGCCAGATATTTACAAAATAAGTTAAAAAAAATTAAATAAATCTTAATAAAAATGAGTTCAGCCTTTGTTGGTGAGTTTACAGTAATTTTCCTCCAGATGGCGCTGTGGATTACAACACTATACACAAGGTCATGCAGCATCCCGAGCACACAGAGTGGGAGGATGCCACGCAGACTGTTTTATTGTCGGTTATAAAGTGACGTTTTAGACTGAAAATGAACCACAACAAGAAATGTAACAAGAGATAAATACGAGTGAGTGATTAAGACTGAGCTGAAGTTTGAAGACTTTGAGAGGAGGATGGAGAGAAGCTGATAAAGGAGGGACTCACCCTCTGGTCTCCTCCCTCCCTGCGAGGATCCAGTTTCTTAGCAAAGTGTCTCAGGTTATCATAGTTGTGGAAGTTACAGAGGGAAACCAGGTCCTGAAAGAAGACACACATGGATGAATACGTTTTAAACATCATGACCACCAAACATGAAGTCTCGCCCTCAGCTCATTGAGATGGTTTGACCTTCAGGAGGTCAATAAACTGATCATTTAGGACGTGATTGTAGATATAATCTTCTTAACAAATTCATCACAAAGAATACAGTATCTGTCAAGACCAAAACTAACTCAAGGCACTTCCTACGTCCAACTCCAAGTGGAAGTACTACCAGGTGTACTTTTATTTTAATTATTTTCACACACCCTGTACAAAGCTGTTAAGTTAAGTTATAAAGTTATTACCACTGTTTAAGTTCCAAAATGCTTAAAACAAAAAGTTAAAGTGGAAGTTACCGTGCAGAACTGGATGCCTCGGACGCTGTTGCCCAGCTTGTCGAGTGGAGGAGACCAACACATGATGCCCATCACGTTTGGAACAACCAGCAGAATCCCACCGGCGACACCAGATTTAGCCGGCAGACCGACCTGAAACAGAAGGAGAAGAAGGAGGAGGATGACGTGTTGAAAAACATTAGACGGTTCAAAATGCGTATTACTCCAGACGAGCAGAGGAAATGTTTGATGAACGTGGTTACTGACATGGAAAGCGAATTGTCCGGAGAAGTCGTACATGCCGCAGGAATGCATCAGACTCAGAGTGTCTCGCACCGACTCAGGGCTCAGCACACGCTCTCCCGTGATTGGACAGAAGCCGCCGTTGGCCAGGGTCGCCGCCATGACGCTGGCGCTCTCGCAGGTCACCTCGATGGAGCACAACTAACGGGGAAGATCATAAAAACAAGAGGTTTATAATGCTACTTTGACTTTATGTTTTATTTTATGAAACTATAATAGCCATTTCCGATCTCTGAAGCTGAAGACCAGCAACTCCCGCGTTCTGTAAGCTTAGATGACTGTTTTTGTCAATGGAGTCTGGTGGCTTCGAAGAGAGTTTAGATAACGGCTTCAGTTCCCCATTGGAAAGGGCTGTCTGACGGTGTCTAAAATACATTTTGCTGGTACTCCCGTCCACAGCAGTACATTGCTTTGCTCCCTTGCTGGTACTCCTGTGTGTTTCTCCAAACTCCATCTACTGTAGGTAATACACTGACTATATGGAGAAGTACCTCACACAGCCCCACTGAGAAACACCCGAATGATCCCTTTAATCAAATTAAATCACATTTAAATACTGATTCAAATATGATGACACTTGCGTGCTTCTGCAGCTTTAACTTCTGCAGTGTGTAGTGTACATTTTTTGCTTTCTAAGCTCCATTCACCTGGAAGTAGAAGTCGAGGATGGAGGTCATGTCTGTCCCCTCCGGAAAACACTGAAAAACAACATTTTAACACTGTCAACATGTTGACCGACACATCTGCATCTGAAGCTAACTGTGGAATAAAGAATAACCAGCACAGCTTTAAAGGACAACATGTGATAATAATGTAGAGTATCTTGCAGTCTTCTAGCTCTCAGCTGTAGATGACCTTTGACCTTACCTTCTTCTCCTTCAGGTAGTAGCCGATGGCAAAGTTTCTGTCTCCAGACTCTCTCTCTGACTGGAAACTGGGACACAGAGAGGGAGGAGGTTTGTTCTTTAAACAGCGTGACTCAGCTCATGTTATATAAAACTCATCTCTCCTCAGTGATACAGGACTGTAGTCCTTCACACCTCAAGGACCTCTTCAATATACATTATAAATCAATAAAACATCAAGGGTGTTTTCTGTAGTGATGGATTGTTGTACTCACGTGGCGTTGCTGAAACCCACGTACTCGTTTCCAGCCAGTTTGTTCATGAAGTTCATGACCTGCAGAGCAGCAAATTCACAGTCAGAGATGTTCTTTCATTTTACGTTGCAGCCAGATCGATGAAGTCCTCCACCGCTTTTCTTTTAAATGTTCCTTATGTGTCCCATGAAAGCTCTCTCTCTGCATTTTTATCTTTTTAATCTGCTTTTTTATTTTAATTTGGAGTAATGTTATAACCTTTCATCATTAGTTTTTACAGTATTAGTGGGTTAGCTAGTTTTTACAGTCATTTAGCTTTAAGCTTTAAACATTGGTTTTCACATTATTTTCATGTTATAGCTTTAATTTATAACCTTTAATCATTGGTTTTCACATTATTTTTATGTTATAACCTTACATTTTATTTCTGATTTCTCACTTTAGGTTGCATGTTTGTATGACAGGTGCTATATAAATAAATAAATAAATAAATAAAGTTGAATGATCCACAAATAATCCAAATTAAAAAGCTTACTTCAAAAAATCTTAAGTATGGACCTTTTAAATATCAAAATGTAAGTCCAATATTTAGTCTCTTTTTTTGGAGTAATTTTAGTCAAATAATAATTAAAAAAACAGCAGTAATGAGAGTACAGATACTGAATCAAAATAATAAAGTAGCGGGCCAGAAAATCAAAACAATGATCTGAAGCTCACTATACCTGCAGATTTGGTGATATACATCTGTGGGTTTATCACATACAAATACTCCCGACTCAAAGAAGACACTCACAACAACACAGTAATACTCACATAATCAAATTTCTCAGCGTTGCTTGCCCCTTGCTGAAACACAAACATAATCACAGTATTAAAAATGGTATTTTACATCTTAGATTGTCTCTAAAATACATCAAACTGCCAGTAAAAGTTACCCATGTCATGACATTAGCACTATTATGTATGATCCACATTGAACTATGACAGGTAAACAGTGTAAGTTTACATCACTACTGTTTTTAAATTAAAGTTGAGCTCATCAGTTATGTAACCAATCAAACCAGTCATGGTATCAGATGAATTAAGATTAAAGGTGGGAGACTAGCTGGAGATGGAGGAGGTGAAATAAAACAGTTAATCCACTCAGAAAAAAATATCATGGAAAGTATCAAAGAAAAACAATACTTTCTATTTAATTAGTTTCATCAAGGTAAACTATCTACAGAGTGAAAACAAATGTTAGATGTGTAACTATTGATCAGAATAGTGCGAGTGTACAGGTGTGTTTATTGTACGAAGATGTGGCAGGTGAGTTAGTTTACTTTAACGTGCATTCACACTGCGAGCCACTTGATCAACAAGTCACAAGTTTCTGGGGTGTAGAGAGAGAAAACAACCAAAAGGTGCCATTTGTTGCATTATGGGAAACGTAGGATCTAAATCTAAATCACTGGATAACCTCTTTAATCGATAATTAAGTGTCTGCTCTTCTTTTTTTTGCCACTAACATCATCTAATGCATAATGAAGCAGAAATGCATCATCTTCAGAAATGAAGAAATGCATAAAGAAAAGAATACATAAATAAAGAAGTTTGTGGAAATAAATAGGGGGGGAAATGCAAAGGGAAAACAAATGCATTAAGAAATACATACATTTAATAATAAATAAATATATTTAAAAATAAATCTTAAATAATCAAAAATAAATGCAAAAACAAATAAATACATTTAAAGGTTGTTTGAAAGCCGCATTTATCAATTAATTTATCATATTTATTTATTATTTTCTGTGGAGGTTCTGTTCTCCATATTGAGAGACTGTACTGAGGTAAATTCTAACATGCACAAAACTACCGCTGTTAATCAATATTATTTTATCAAAAGGAATATATATTTCGATATTGACATATATAATCATATGGCAAATGTATGCAAAATCAGATAAAATACTGAAATTGTCAAACTACAGAACTGCTAGAGGTTTTTATCAGACAAGGGTTTCAAACGTATAAAATATAAACTAAAAGTCAATAAAAGTGAAACTGAACTACGTATACAGATTTGTTTGGCATGTAGCTTGCAGTGTGAGTACAAATTTTGGGATTTATCAACTATTGTGGCCGACAGATAAAAACAGATTTTCTGGCCCAAGAGTTAAATAGATGTATCTGTACTGACAAAATGTAATCTAAGGATATAAATTAAAAACATAAAAACAAAAAAACAAAGAGGTCCTCCTCTACAGAAAGAAATGGAGTATGATATAAAACCAGTGTTTGAATTCAGCCAGAGCTGTTCTGTTTATAATCTAGACGTATAAACAGTTTTGGAGAATGCAGGTGAAAAGTATAAAAGCCACATTTAAACATTCATAAACAACAGCCATGTGAAGGCTAAAAGCTTGTCACAAATCCAGACCAAAGAGGGGAAAAAATAATTAAAAAGGAAAAATTACCAACGTCATTGACCTGTTGCAGTGGTCATAATTTCCCAAAGATCCTAATGCTGTAAAATATGCAACAACACATAAAACCACACAACGAGCCTTGAAAAGGTACATTGCAAATGAGTGTATTTGAAGTGTAGATCTAGATTCAGAGAGATGAGGGGGCGCATGCACAGGACCTCATTTTATTATCTGGATCAATGGATACGATCAACCTGCATCTACAGAAATCTCAACAGTGATTGGCTGGGATTGGTTGGCAGGAAAACTGCTTTCATATCATACAGGAATGATTGACAGAATGACGACAAAAAACAAGAAGAATCAGTCATTTGACTTTTTCTTGTTGCTGATCAAACCTTTTTTTAAAAAGTCTGTGGTTATGACTTAAGAACAGGTGAAAAAAAAGGTTATTTTAAAATATTTTTGTGCATTTATTACATCTGTGAAAACAGCTGTAAACATTTTTTTTGACAAGTGAAAATAACTATTTTTTTTGTCAGTTTGTTAGTCATTCTTTTAAGTTACTTTTGTTTTTTCCCTCAAAGTCATTGGTTGTCAACAGTAGAATAATAACAGAATTTCCTGCCATTTAAAACTTACTACCTCACTACAGTTTGTCTTTTATCATATTTAAATGTAACATAGATTCAGATGACTGATAACAAAGCAGCGTGTAGAGATAGACAAGCTTTTGAACTATGATCAATACTGAACAGTGCTTAAAATAATCTAACATTTTCTGAAGAGAGGTAGGTAGAATCTGATATTCCAACATCCTCTTTTCAGCTGCTGAGTATATTAATAATAATTAAACTGCTAGTCATTCTCCTGGGAAACCCTCATGATCCTCAGGTCAGAGTCACTCAGAGTTTTAATGTTGTAATTGAAATCAGCAGGTGGTGCTCTCGTGTGTCTACCAGAGAGGTGAAACCAGCTTCCCGTGTGTCTGAGGAGGATATTTAATCAAACAGGTGGAAGAGCAGTTTCTCTTATTAAAGCTGAGCTGACCTGAACTGGTCTCTATCTCCACCCACTCTGTAAACTGTATGTGTGTGTGCAGGATATCTGACTGATGCTGCTTTCAACCAAATCCCCTTTCAGCGTGATTATCTTTAATCTCCCCGTGTACGGTAATCTGGCGGAAACACGTTCTCCCGACGATTATAATTCTATTTCATACAATTTCTCTTCGGATGTGACTTTTTAGCTGCAGTTAGAAATTCAGAAAATAAAACCCATCACAATCTGTAAACATTTTAAAGATATTTCAGGATTTTAGCTTTTCTGAAACTAACTCTGAAATCACCTACTGTATCTGAGCTCAGTTTCCAAAATAAATGTACTTTATTAATCATCAATGATGGGGTATGTAAATGTAGCTTACCTTAATGAGGGAGGTACAGACAATAGCGCCAGCATTAACCATGGGGTTGTGTGGTTTATCTGCAGGAGAGATTGTAAAGGTCTATATCAGACAAAGACACAAAGTCTGAACATAAATATTAAAGACAGTTTTTGATTTTTACTGGCATGTGAAAGTGGAGAACTTGGAGTACAAATGAACTTAAAAAAAGGACTAGAGGTCAAATCACTGCAGAATAATCCAATGAGCGAACATCAACGTGACGAGGTAGGTAACTACACAATGTCACCAAAACTAAAACACAGTGTGCACTGCAGTGATGCTCCCCTCTGTGTTTTAATCTTCTTATGCAACAGGCCAGGACCATGTTAAAAAAAAAAATCATCTAAAAATAAACAGCTGGAATATAATCTGTTCTGTTAGATAACAACAAAGAGAGGAAACCCGGAAACTTTCTCACACCAGTTTCTATTAAAAAACAAACTATTTTTACAGAACCTGATGTCTGGAGAAGATGTAATGTCTGCTGACAGCGGCTGCACACAATGAACTAACAATTCAGGCTACAGTTGAACATTTTCACACGTAGAAAACTGACGGACAACATGCATTTATTAAAGACATTGATGGGAAATAATCAAGAATTTTACGTTTGATTAACCCTATTCTACATATTTAAACACAATTATGCAATTTTGAATGCTTGCATGCTGTAGGCTCCTGTCCTCAGTACATGTCAGACTTGTTGTCTTTGGCTAAAATATGCATGACGACGAGACATTTTAAGACAGAGACTCACTGTCTGACTGTTTTTTCCACAGCCACGTGCCAGCTGCTTGTCGTTTTTCTAGGTTATTAAGTCTCTGTTACACACTAGCCTCTCTGTTTTATTCTCCTGTGGTGCTGCAACCTCTCATTAACAATTCACTACAGTTCCATGGCAACCAGGCCTCGAGATGGATCCTCTTACAGTGAGTACGTGAGTCTGGAGGGAGATCACGATGCACAACACGGAGAAGTGGGTGAATGTGTGTGATCCTCACCTTCCTCGTTCAGGAAGAGCTTGTTGAATCGCAGACCGCTGGGCTCTTTGCCAATGAAGCGGTGCACGTACTCGGTGCCGTGGTCGTGAACGGCGATGGCGTATTTCAGCGGCTTCACGCATGACTGCAGACAGAAAGGAACCTTGGTGTCGCCGACAGTGTGCCTGAGAAAGAGACACGCAGGTATTTGTTTACACATGTGCATTGTACATTACATACAGGTGAAAATAACAGCTGTCTAGCGTGAATAAGCATTTCAATAATATTGTACCTCTGTCCATCGACGGTGCACAGGGAGACGGCCCACAGATCTGGGCTGAAGCGGGCCAGCTGGGGGATGTAGTCGGCCACCTACAGCATGACAGTTTTTACAGTCAGGTTTATCATTCTAAATATGAACAGTGATGTGTGTGATCGTATGACTGTAGGCCTCACTCACCTGCCCTCCAGACATGTTTTTGGCTTTGACAAAGAGCTCGTCCATGTGGGCGCAGAAGGACTGGAAGTCTGGGATGACAAACTTCTTCCTGAAGGCCTGGGTGAGCAGAACAATGTTGCTCTGGACACACCTGAGACCGGAGACAAGAGGACAGTTAGCCTCAGGGGAGCCGTCTTTCCTGGTGAAGTTTCCTGGTGTTTGTGTTCATCATTTGGGTGATCTGACAAGTGCTTATTTCTCAAAACAGTTAACACTGTGGCTCACTTGTTTTATGGTTTACTGTTGCATAAAACTATTCATCACACTGACTCTTCAGTGTCATAAAACTTGCTAGCTGAACTGGTCCAGTTCTTCACACACCAGCTGCCACTGTGGGACATCTGCTAGTGGGTTCACATATCATGTAATTAGTAGTGTTGTCTTTTGGGACCCTGTTTGCTTTTCTGGTTCAGTGCCTTTATTTCCAGGATAAATTCTCCTGGTTCATGTTGGGAGGATTTCTGCGCCTTTGTTTAACCAAACTGTTTAGTTAAAACATCGTTTACCAATGACATGGGGTGAGAATAAACTATATAAAACAGCAGAAAACCTACACACATTTGTACAGCACGGTCCTCACTCCACCAATCTATCTCCTAAATGTTGTCAGAGCTTCTAGATTTTGTCCAGATCCTTTTTATTTGGGCGATTAAGGAGCACAGATAGTAAAAACACATAATAAGGCAGAGTGGTGGAAGCTGTGCCTCTCTGGTAGCAGAGAGATTTGTGGCTCAGCTATCTCACTGCATCAAACCCTGTCTAATCCCTGTAGCATGGGATCCCTGCAGAGAAAACACACGCTACACTCCCACCGCCCGCTCACGTGCTTCCTCTGTGAGGCTAAGCTCTATAAATAAGCCCGGGGAGGAGCGGAAGTGATCTCAGCCAGGAGCGGCGGTGCTGGGGTCTGTTCGGTGAGGATTCAGCTCCCCTGGTGGGCTCTCATATGCCCCAACTCTCACCCAAGCTGTCACCCAATTTGTCTCAGCATCGTTTCCTCTGGGGGGGCAAACAGCAGCGATGCTACTGGGGCGGGGCGGGGCTGGGCAGGGGGATGATGTTATTTTAGTCCACACCCATCCTTGTTTTGTTTCCAGTTCAGCTGCTTGTGGGGCTATAAATGTTCTTTGAATACTAGCGCTACTTGTAGTATAAAAACGTACACTTGGATGTGTAAAAGTTGCCCTTTAAATACAGACATTAAGACAGGAGTCAGGCTGTTGTTTTATAACAACTCATTATTTAACCACACGCTCACAATATAATTGATTTGACCTTTGATGCAGGTTAGTGAAAGGTCATTCTGAGAGCTGTAAATACCACAGCGTCACTCACCCACAACTGTATGAAGCCTTAAACTCTCTTTTATCAGATCATCTCAAAATAATATCTTTACACAATGTTTAAAATCATTACCAGATATTAAGATGATTCATGCATCCTTTACAAATTCACATACTTTCTGATAACATAAACAAATATGTCGCATTACGTAATAGTTTCTGATGCATGTCCTAAACTGCCTTGTCATCTGGAATGAACTGTTTTTGTGTTGTAGTCTGAAGACGTTGTGTTTTCATATCCGGGTGCTTCTTTGACCTGATTGGACTGAAAATGATTAAATTCTAAATTATTCAAGTGTCCTGTCTTTACCCCAGCAGGCGTGCTCTTGAATAAATCCAGCTGGATGAAAACCTCAACAAGATGCTGACGACGTGCAAACTGAGGATGAATAATTAATGACATGCAGTGACCCTTTCCTGCTGCAAGGAAGAGCAGAGGACTCTGACCAGCATTAACAATTCTTGATAGACTCTGGTGAGAGATTGATGCTGATAATAAAGGTGGAACAGCAAGCAGTATATAGACCACCGGCCTTAACTTATAAATAATTGCTATAATAGACTAAATATGTTTAATTGATAGTAAAATCAGTTTTTTGATTTGTGAGCCTTTATACCTTTGCAGAAACAACTTAAATCGTGCTGCCAATCCATGGCAATAGAGCTAAAGAAATATTAAAAAGGGTTTAAAAACCTACTTTTTGAAGAGGTGTCGGTCCAATGCTCCGTCAGAGGTCGTCTTCAAGGTCACCTTCAGCATCTCCATACATTCTTTCAGCCGGGGGTCTCCCGTGCGAAGCCCCGTGGCTTTAAGCGCCTGCACAGAGAGGAGGGGGAACATCATGATTAAGACAGCCTGACAACAAATCAATAAATCTACGAGCCGTGAGCCGAGGCTCCTGAAGAGCCCAACAAGAGGAGATCGATAAGGAGCAGTGCTGATTCACTGCTGTTAAATCATCTACAACATTGGCCCCTTTATTCTTTCACATTTGTAAATCTTGCAGAAACAGACATTTTCAAGCATAAATCCTAGGTGATCTTTCTCGCTCCAAGGACTCACTGTGGTGAATTTGTGTGCAGGGATTTTTTCCTGGCCCTCTGCGATGGTGTAGAAGAGCAGGTCCTCCAGGCTGGGCAGGATGCCTGCCTTCCTTCTCCTGCAGGAAAGAAAAATAAACACACACAGACAGAAAAGTGAGAAAAATAACTCCACAGTGAGGCCCTGCGTGGTGGAAACATGGAGGGGAACTGCAGCAGAGGGAGGACTGCAAGGAGAAGCAGTGAGTAATAACTGTAATACTGCACTGGAAAACATTACCTTACACTGACCTGGGTTCAGTATTATAACCTGTGGAAAAGACTTGAGCTGCACTTTTCCATAGGTTAATAATATGCTGCCATAAGGCCACTGTAATGTAAACTGTTAATTGTGTATTTTGCTAGAATACCAGCCAGGAATGTGTTTAAAAAGATTAACACGTAAGCTACCCAAACAATTTCAGAACAGGAATTTAATCCCCCAACCCTTTGACCCAGAATGAAACTCCTTATGAGGAATATATAATTGTAAATTTACTTCTATTTGACATTTATTTATCCTGTTTTAGTTTGGGTAAATCGTGGGGAGAGCAGCAGCACATAAAGACCAGAATAAGACACAAGCATCTCTGTCTACGCTGTGTGTGCGAGGGTTGCAGTGTCAGAGCAATTCAGCCGAATAAAAGCACGATCTGTGAATTGTGATGACTGGGCCTTAACAGCTGTGACGTGGAAGCTTGCCAGCGCTCTTGGCATTGGCCACATGTTCATCAGTGGCTGGAAGCAGGCTGAGAAACGACCAGCAGCCTCCCACTGAATGACAGCACAGTCTCCTGAAATCACACGCCAAGCTACGAGATCACGTCACAGCAAAGACTTTACGTTTGTCAATCCAACTAGCAATATGACACAATATTGGTGCCACTACAATAACTGAGCAGTGATACAAATACTGATTCGTTATCTTAGGTTACAGATTATAAAGATGTTTTATCCGTCGACAAAACAGCTGAAGGTATCAGCGTTAAAAACATTCCCAACATGCTTACAAGGCTCTTAATGTACACGATGGGTACTTTAAATATGATTTTCATAATTTATTCAGGATTTTATCCAGCAGTACTCTGAGCTCAGACTCATATTTCAGCCATACATTACAACCACTGAACGTGTTTATTCTTTGAACTGCTGCAATCCTCTAATTTACTTTTGTTCATGGAGATCACTGAATTAAATCAGTGTCTAGTGATTTTTATATATTAGATTATTATTATTATTATTATTATATATTATATTATGGCCTGGCTGGTATTCTAAGCAGCACTTCCACACCAAGTCGTCTCTGGGAGGAAAGTTAGTAGCGTGTCAGGAGGCAGACTCTGCTATGATTCATATCAACTCCAAATTGGATTTGTGCAAAGCTCTGGGTGCCCAGACGCACTCTGTCCTGCAATGCATCATGGGACACTGGCCTGTGTGCTAGGAGAGGATGTTTGAAGGTAAAGCTTTAGTTGGCAGGTGGCTCCTTGCAGCTAAAGCTGAGTTTGGACCCTCTTGAGAGTTTGTACTTTCAGACTCAGCATTAACAGGGTTTCCTCTGGATTTATTCACAACATAATAAGCCCTGTCAGAGAAAACGAACAATTAAGAAAACTGCATGACAACTGTGAAGTCAAATTAATGGATGCTGGGGTTTAATCAAATCTTAAACCATTTCTCTGCATGATTTTGATAAAACAGCAACAGCACTGGACATAAATTTGGTCACTTTGCACTAAAATTGAGATGTATGGGGACATTCAAAACACCAGTGAGCTGATGGTTATTCTATATGTTTCTTAGTGTCAACAAACCAGAACCAGAACACAAAACTTGTTAGCAGGATCAGTTCATTGTCGGTTTTGGTCTTTTTTAATAGGATTTGATCACCAGCCTTATCCTTTATCTAAATTACTGTGTTTCAAACAAAACCTGAAGAATCAAACCTTTTTCCCGGATCACGCTGCTGCAGAATAATACAGAGGAAACACTGGGACCAAGTCGTTGTACTGAACGCTCCACTGAGAGTCAGAAAGTCAGAAATTCTCATAGGGAAAATCGGAATTACAGCCAAGGTGCTTTCCCGTTTTCCAGCCAGGAAACAAATGTGGATGCAGAGAAAATAAATTCCTATTACTCTACTACTGAATGGTGTTCTGGTGTTATCAAATGCTGAAAATAAAAACTGGGTGTGTTTTGAATCTGCTGCATCCAAAAGCTTCCTCCAAGTAGGAATACATTTCCAACTTTCTGACACGTGTGTGGAACGCAGCATTAACACCGAGTTCAAAATAATTCTCATGTACTCCGGATAAGCATGTTGTTGAACCTGCAACTTTTTCATAGCTTGTTGGCGTGGTCTGACCTCATTAATGGAGGTGGATGTCTGCTGGTGAGGAAGGAATACACATCAGAGAGTGTTTGTGTGTGTGTGGACGGAGGGAGGTAGGGAGGGAGGTGAGGTAGAAGGGATTCAAGCGCAGCCGCTGGGAGGAAGTGAGGTCATTTCAAGGTAAAAGCGGTTGTCGGCTTTCTGCAGAAAACCTCTACTTCTACTGGAAAACGGACACAAAAAAAAAACTAAAACTAAAATAAAAAATAGAAACATACTTACAAATGCAAAGCAAGCAGATCAACAACAGGGAGAGAGTGTGCAGAGGGAATAATACTGAATTAGTAACAGTGAAAATGACATTTACAGCACAGTATGAACACATCAGCAGACCAGCAGCATTAATGTAAGAACGATTAACAAAAGAAATTACACAAACAATCAGATTACTCACTGGAATTGTTCAAATATACACACAAGTATGAATACTGACATGATTCATAGCTGCTGTCAAATTAACAAGAATGGAAAGCATTGGAATTTTGAATATGCCATAAACAAAATCACATAAATCATAATTACTCTTCACACTGAATCAGCAGTAATGGAGGATTATCAAAAGAAGAAACAGTGGCATGTTAAAGGTATAATATGTGACCTTTCCGCATTAAACCTTTAGACCATGCTGAACTTGTGTATTTCATCTCAAATGTTTCTAACAACTTTCAAACCTGAGAAATGTGTAATTAATCAAGGTAACAGTGTGTTTCATTTGGCCGCCTGTCAATGGCGTCATATCCTCTTTGTGCATGCGTCAGCATTGTGGTTGACTGCCAGAAGCTGTCATAAATTGACTTTTTAACTATATTTTAACTGCACGAAGGATTTTAGTCACCAGACGTCTGTATCTGAAGTTATCAGTGAATCAAGCTGAGCAAACGTTAGCGGCGGCTCGGCTCGCAGCCCCTCCAGGACGTCCTGTGTCCGCCGAACAGCGTCGGAGAAACACTCATTTACTACTCATTACATATAGTGCTTTAAAGTAGGCTTGTATCTAAAGATAAACCACAGTTATAGCTTTTATTCAGAGTTCATGAAGGATCTAAAAGTAAATATTAGACAAACATGAGACGGTATTGAAGTAAGAGGCTATAAGTACCGTTCTTGTTTAGTTAATGAGGCCCGTGAGGGAGTATCATCACGGCAGGGTTAGAGGTGGCCACTGGAACATCTGGTTCAGGCTGGATAGTCTCATTAATCTACCTCAGCTGCTCTCATTAGCGCTCTAGCTTCCCTCTCTGTGTGTTGAATCACAGCTGAGGTTTAAAAACACACAGTTTGCCAAGAAATGTGACATCAACTCGCTGCTGCTCTGAAATGCCCTACTCTAGATCCCTTTTGGATTGCGCTGCACATGAAGGCGTTCTTTCAATTATTTTCTCACATTTTAAAGACATTTAATATAGAAAATAATTGGCAGATAATGATAATATTTGCAGAGCCTAGATCTTCTTATACAAATTTAGTTTCAAATTACAATTAAATTTAGTTTGTGTTTCACTGTCAGTCAAACAAACTGTAGTTAAGTGTTTAAATAATACAAAACAAAGTTGACAAATGAACTTCCAATCGCATGAAGTAAAATCAACTCTAAAGATATGTAACCAACCTACTTTTGAAACCTTCCCCTCCACTATCTGACACCTTTAAGACACACTCAGGTTGATAAGCCGAGGTTTCTGTCTATAGTATCTGCTGTGTTTATTTGACCCGGTCGATGATGCTGGTTTCACTGCCTCACAGATGTCTTGACAAAGTGGTGTGGAGGGCGGAGGCAGACATTAAAGCGGGAGTGTTGAGAGGCGGCGCTGCACAAATCAATCTGTGAGAGTGACTCATCTGCTCCTGGAGGCCCTGACAACGGCCGGGCAGCGCGCCAGCATCCAAGCTTTGGTGCAAAAACCGTGGAAAAATGATGTAGGCGGGATAAGCTCCCCTCCATTACAAACATTTTTAACCCCTTATTAGCTGGAGCACAGCCTCAGGACCCTCCTAACCAGACTGGAGTGGAGGCTGAATGCTGTCTGAGCCCCTGGGACTTCAAACAACCCGCCTGGATATTATATTCAATAGATTCATTCATGTCGTATTGACCCGTTTTACTAACCCGGGTTATTCTGTATGTCTGGCACCATAGCCCGGTGGGTGAATATGGACGATGGTTAATTTGGTGATTACTATTTTGATTAGTAGTTTAGTCTATAAAAGGTCATAATATATAGTAGTGAAAAATGCCCACAAAAAAATCTATTTTTTATTAAGATTTTAGCTGAAACTTCTTTATTTGTGACTATTTTTGTCTCAATACACTTTATAGTTAGTAGAGAGGGTACCAATCCAATCCAATATTCGTATCGGATTGCAATACTGACCTAATTCACGTATCGGATATTGGACTGAGGTTACTGATCCACATACTGATCCATATAAATATGTAATAATGGTGGAGAATGTCCCTCGGAACATGTTTTATGGCTGCAAAGAAGCTAGATAGCTATGCTAGCCTTTTTAGCATGGCGGTTGAGTGTCCAAACCCCAAATATATTTAGTTTACAGTGATTTAAAAGTCAGCAAATATCTGTAACCAGAGAATGTTTGACATTTTTGCTTGATAAACCTGATTAATTGATTTTCAAACCTACTAACTACCCATCATCACATAGCCAACCCAAATGCCTGAGGAGGGTTTTTTAATGTCAAATATTCCCATGACCAGTTTTGTTGGGTTTGTTGCCAATTAAAATCCACATGATCTGATAACTTCTAAGCTGCTTTAAAGGCTGATAATGAAAAGCCAAAGTGTTCCTCGACAGCAGTCAAAGTGCTCTTCTGCTTACTCACTAAATATAAATGCTGTTTTGTTGATGATTTCTCAAACACTAATCTGCGCTGTGGATATTTAAAAAGAATAAGCCAAAGCTTCACTGAAACTGAAATTAGCCTCAAGGGAAACATGATGTTGCTGACAACCAGTCAGCTGAGTAAAGTGACTGCCTAAACATGGCCGGCAGCTTAAGCAAATTGTCTGTGAATGGAAACAAACGGGACAACATCGGCCTGCGCGGGCAATGAGGCATTTGATTACCATGGGAACTCTCTGAAGGGAAGATCCAGGCTGGTGGGGTGGCTGGTAGCACAGCTGCTTTGAATGTTAAAAGCAAGAAAAACTACCCTCATTATAAGTGTAACATGGGGGAAATGTGACGTATCTGTGAGACACCAACACCTCATATACACTGTCACCAACCGTCTGCAAACCAGGGTTTTCTTACTCTGATTCTATGTGCTTTAACAGCCAAAGTTAACGCTAACATACCACCAAAATCCATTCCATGCTGGGCTTCAGGCTTTATCAACCTGTGTTTGTGATGTTATGGTGTTTTTGGTCATTAAATGCTTTTAAGCTGCATCCAATCTATCACCAGGAGGACTCTCATCCTCACTTCTCGATCAGAACTCACTAATTTCCCCTGTTGAACAATCACCTCTGTCACTCAATTACAGCCCTATCTGCTCGACTAACAACACTGCAAATAATCACTGATACTGACAATGTGATTCTCTGTCAATTATGGTGTCTAATTCATCAGCTGACATTAATTATTAGCTGATTGTACATTTCTGACACACATGTGCCATTTGTGTCACACTAAAACCATAATAAATGAACAATATTAAATTAATAAATGTTAGTTGCATTCCTAGATTCAATGATGACTGACCTTCATTAGACATTGAGTTGAGGCTTGGTCTGTCTGCATGGTGCATTGAGTTAAACAAACACATCTTGTATATTTGTTGTAGATATATTGTAATTTTCAAAAGGCAAGAGAAGCTGGTGGCAGGTTAAAAATGGCTCAGTGAGTTTAACATGTAGATGAAAGCTGCAGCTTCTGGTCACGACATCTCTCTGACTGCACATCACATGCTTCCATTTGAGCTTTTTTCCTGCAGAAAAGTAGGATTAAATGCGCTACAAATTAACATATTGTAATCATTAAGTGATGTTAGAAGCCATTCTTTAATTCGGCATCTATTCTGTATGTAAATATAGACTTATTTAAATAAGAAACGACTTTTAAGTTAATGGTTCCCAGGTGTTATTACAGGGCTCCATTGCAATATATCCGTGATGCAATATACACCTCAAGTGCAACTACCATTGTTTACATTTTATTTATTACATCTACCCTACCTATTTTACAAGTGCAATTACCTCTGTTTACATTACATCTATTTTTTATATTTTATACCTCTAGTGTAACACTTTTGTTTATATTTATTTATTACATCTACCCTACCTATTTTATAAGTGCAATTACCTCTGTTTACATTAAATAAATATTTATTTATTTTATTTATTTAAATAAATAAATTATTAAAAAAATAAAATAAATAAAATAAATAAAATAAAAAATTATAATTATTAATAATAATGGCCACCTGAAGTAGAGACAATAAAGCTTTCTATTCTATTCTGTTCTATTGGTGATTAACACTAAATTGGCAGTTTTTTCTACTAAGTTTGGCCTACAGTGGAGCTAGTGGTGTTAACGTTACTCACTTCTCTGCAGAAGAGTCCTTGGCAGCTTCATTGTGGCCGTCGCCCTTGCTGGCTTCATTGTGGCCGTCGCCCTTGGAGCAGAAGCCTCTCACGTTGTGCCTCCTGGTGATGAGGAGATGCTGCTGGGTGAATGTCCTCCCGTTGCCAGGCGACCTCGCCTCCAGACTACTGGTGCTGATGCTGAAGCTGCAGGCTGCGGAGGTGGAGGTCGGTGGTGTCGCTGGCGACGCTTTACCGACTCTACCCGGCAACGGACGCTTCAGCTGGGTCTGAAATAACTCCTTCAGCACCACCGTTGACCGAAAGTGTAACATTTCAATCCCGTGGAGAAGGATATGTGGATATTGGAGGTATAAATGGAGAACTAGAGGCTCAGTTGTCGGCTTTTCTCGGCCGAGTAACGGTTCTTCTACCGGTGACTCAACAACAGCTCCTCAGCGCAATGCAACCTACCTTTAGTTCTGATTGGATAACAAGCACCTGCATCTGATTGGTCGAAAGGGCTGTCAATCATCACTTCTTCTTTCTTCTTCTTTGGTGTTTATTGGCGGTTGGCAAACCATCTTAAAGGTGCATTACCTCCATCATCTGGACTGGAGTGTGGAGCAGGAGATTGTGCAGAAACAAAACAAAACAAAATAAAAAATAATAAAATGAAAAGTCCTGATGTTTTGCCTTCATTAGTGACTGTAAAAGGTGATTCCTCTGGATACTGTAATTCCTGCAGTGTATCAGTACATGTTCGACAGCTTCTTGTTGATTACAATAAATGCATTTCCCTTCTTTTCCAGCCCACCTTTCTCCCTGCTCCAACATGTTTTTGTATATTGTACATATGCCTTCCAGTTTCCTGATCATCCCAGTACTCCTGCATTACTTTTTGTGCATCTGTCACAGACCATGTCTGTGCATGTTTTAATGTACGTCCTTGTAATATTTGAGTGAAACAAAATGTCTTAAAGTCAGTATACATCCCCACTGAGCAGGATGTTTTAATGTCTTGTCTTGGTCTGACACCATGTGAGTAATTTTGGTACTGCATATATTCAGACTGTAGTTTCCTCAGCAGATGGCGGTCTCTGTCCTTAATAAAATAGTTACAGCACCATCTCCTGGTTGGATTTTAGACTAGTCCACAGGCAACAGGAACAGATTGACAAACCAATAATAGATTACAAAAACAATCTCAGCTCCTAAAATAACAGCCAGTCTATTTATTTTATTACACGCATGCAGCTTTGCTTGTCTCTCTGGATATATTTCTGGGAATCACTGAAAATGTGCAGACATTTTTATTATATGTTACTTTTAAATTTAAGAATGATGTACTAATTTCCAATAAGAAACATTTCTTAAACAATCTTTTGTATATTATCAAGTCAAATTCCTTTTATCGACCGATAAAACATATGTTATTCTTCTGTATAAGACCTGAGTCAGACAGCATTTTAATGTTTTACTGTTTTGACCTCTTTTAGCAGCCTAGGTGGGTGGAGTTTGACACCACGTATAAAATAATGACCTACAACAGATATTACTCACTGGAAAGTATTTGCTTCAGTTTACTTTTCTGTGGCTCCCAACTTTTATCTGACTTTATCTGAATCTCGGTAAACTCCGCCCACCTGGAGCTCCATGAAGGATAAGAGAAATTCGTGCTGACTAATAATGCCTTTCCTGGAACAAAAAAACATTCATGAATTTGGTCTAAATGCACCGGCAGAAACTCAAACTCCGTGGCTCAAATTTCCATGTAACCAGGTCAAGCACTAAAGGGGAATTCCAACAAAATTTTCTTGTAGGTTATTTTACAGGAATCCACGTTTTCATTTTTTTGAAAAATCCCTTTTTTGCAGTTGCCAAATGAGCTTCAAATATAGATTATCATCTTGGTTGAATATTTCTGCCTGCTGGGGTCCCTAAACAGTCTTGGATTACATAAAATTGGGTATCACTGTAAAGCTGAGACTCTGGTGGATCCAATGAGCCCAACTGTATTCATGTGTGATGATGTTAGACCCCACAGGAGCCATTTCATTGTAGTGAGGCCATTTCTTAAAACTTGACCTCACTGTGTAAAATTACCTGTGGTGACCTCTAGGATAATCACAGCCTCATGAAACTTTGTAGCCACAAACTAGAGACCTAGAGCATTCAGAGGATGGATGGCTTTCCTAGCTAGATTGACAATAAGGGGGTTTCTGAGCAGTTTACACAACAGAAGTGCTCGCCATCCAATCGCCGAAAAATGCAATTCTTGCAGAAATCTCCAAATGTCAAAAGTGTTTGATACCAAATCACAGCATGGCTTTCTCTCTGTTATTCCTCAAGGTCTTGGTGTCTTAATGTGGTATTTTGGAGGGATTATTGATCATTTGTTTTCAGTTCTCGAAATCTGTAACAAATGGTATCAACCCCAAAATTGCGGCAACAACTTGTGAGACATAATAGAGCATGGGGATGACCATCATATACTTCTATCATAATGTTCTTAGCCCTTATACACTCTCACAATTCATTTGAATTGATGAATTATATCTGATTTGTAACTAGAACAACTTGACACACAGTGCTTTAAATTAATCTTCAGGTTCCCAGCTCTCAGATGAGGTACACCACTGCTAAGTGACATCTACTGTTGACCTTCTAGCTCCCTCTAAAAAAGATGAAAGCAGGTCTGTGTGGGTCTCCAAGGGTTAACTTGCCATGCTTTTTATTTCTCAAGAGTCTGTCTTGAGAGACCTTTGGTGTAATGAAAAAAGAGGTGTGAAAACTGCCACTTTTTCAATCTAACAGTGGCTCTCAAAGTTTAATTTTGCACAGAAATCCCCCATGAGCAGCTGCATATTCACCGCATGCAGCAGTAAACCAGAAAACAAAGGAAGGAAGGAAGGGAGACAAACAAGGCGATCCCTAACGAAGCTGCAGGGAGGAGAGGCGATAATTCACCAACACCCACACCTTCTCAAAAGCAGTCAGCTTCCTGCTCCTTTCAAAATGAGGGTGATGGGTGCGCTCGGCAGATCCCTCCCACGCTGCTTAGCGGCTGGCTTCCGCCCACCGCCCGTGGAGCCGCCCACCTCCAGCCGTTGCCACGGCAACACATCATCATCAGTGACTTGCACTGGAGGAGGAGGAGGAGGAGGAGAGGACAGGGAGGGGAGGGGTGGCTGTTTGAACGCCGAGCAGGACAACCAGCATGGGTGTTCATGAGCTGAGCTATTCTCCAGAGAAAATCTGTCTACTTGTGTGTGTGTGAAGGGAGGGGGGAGAGAGAGGGAGAGGATGATGGGAAGTATGTGAAAAGGACCTGCGTCAGAGTGAGTCACCAGTCAGTTTCACAATGTGTTGATGTGACGCTGATGCAAATGGGCCTGCGCAGGGATTCATCTCAGTACAACAACAAAAAAAGACAAGAAGAAAACAAACAGAAGACAGAGAATCTCCTTCAAAGGAAACTGAACTGTCACCATTTTTATCCCATAGCTGTCTCTGTTTTGCCTGTCTTTGCTTGGACTAGCTCCACCCTGCTTTGGATTCACACACACATTCACGCTGGGAAAAGCCGGGGATTCCATGCCTTGCTCAAAGGCACCTTCAGAGTTGTTGCTAGAGGACCAGTGTGCATAAACAGCTCAGATTTTCAGTTGAGCAAGCCATTGATCACAGAACGCACCTCACAATAGAGTTCAAAAAAATAAAGTTTAATGTTTATGTGCTGTATAACAAATAAAATATATTAGTGTTTAAAAAACAGGTGCATAACTAGGTGAAGCCTAATCTATCACTTTACAATAAACAGTGAGGAGAACGGTGATCAGTGAGACGGCAGGTCAGACATGCGCTCTTCTCTGAAACATCGTACAACAGTCACGCTAACTAGGCCAGTGTTTGAGCCAACCAGGCCAGAAGCACGATGGCTTTACCTCCCAGAATTCACCAGCTAGTTTAGCTTTAGCAAACTAGATCACGACTCCAAACCCTCGCCAGTTCCTCGCCATAGTGGCTGCTTGAAACAAAACAACCTCATGAAAAGAGCACAATGTCTTTAAATACAAATACAGTGCCCTGCGCACTAAAAGTGAGACAACACAAACATTTCCCAAGTTGTAGGTGAATTCCCACCCTGAAGTTCATGACAGACATACAGTTACCGAGCACATAACAAAATGATGGATCCATATAGTATGCAAATAGACTTATTACTTACATAAATATTGCATTGGTCTGTCATTACGCTGAGTGGGACTAAACTATCTGTAGGGAGTAAGGGGAAGGGAGAGTTAGACCAAATTGTCTGGACATTGTTATCATCTTGGAGCAAACAGACATATTTACACAGTGTGGCGAACACATAAAAACACAGTGAACACTTATTTGTTATGTATCTACCTCTAAACAGCAAAAACACATCTTTGAAATATGCACTGATGGCCATCACAGGTGGATTAAACACTGTTAAGAGCTAAGGCTAATCAACATTATCATCATGTAAAGCATGTTTTTATATACCAGACACTTTCACACTGTTGTATTTTTTCCTCAATGACACTTAAGTTTTCTTTTTTTGTTTTTGCTCTACACACATAAACACTGTATTGACACCAAAAATCTACAGCAAAGTTACACTTGACGAAGGGAAACCCTGGTTGAGAGATTAGGCTAGCACTATTTGTTATCACGGTACTATTTACAGACCCCGGGATGCTGCTCTGCGAAGAACAGCAATAAACAGGAATTTTGCTTTTTCTGCTGTTGTTGTTGAAAAACCACATACCTGCAAATCTTTAATATTTGTTTCTGCCTTCAGTTGAAAGTTTACATATTGAGTGGATTTTATGAGCCTGGATCATTTCTAAAAAACACACAGGCATCTCAATTCCTGAAATACTCCCTGTTTGCAGATGCGTGGTTTCGCATCAACAGCAGTGTTTAGCTAAATTACAAAGTGAAATGAACCAATTAGCTCGGCCTCCGGCATGCCAGGCCTGCCATCCTACCAAGACGAATGACAGAGGTCCCCTGCTGTTACTCCACAACAGCTCCTATACATCCTCTTCTTAAATTACCTTCCATAAATATACACAAGACAGGAGCGAGGAAGGAAGGATTAATCCCACCTCTCCTGTTTTCCCATTTGAAGTGAACGACAAAAAACCTGCAAAGGGGGCTGAATCCTAACTCAATCTCCCTACAGTACTTTTACACCTTTGAGTTACAGTACAAATGCAGACACCTAAGTTAGATTTGGGAGAATGACGGAGGCTCAGAGGACACGGGGAAATGACAATAAGCCACCAGCCAGATGCTGCTAAATCTTTGGCTATTGCTGGTAGGTTTTAAGATCTTCTTAAAAAGTTCTAGTTGCCTTGTAAAGTCATGAAAATGGAATGAATTTCTGCATGCCAGCTATTGCAGCCTGCAGACAATTAGCCATAAATCTCATAAATTAGGTAACACTATGTATATCTACCATTATTATTATGTGCTGATGGCTTTGATCTCTGTTCCCAAAAAGCATATATGCCTGTAGTTTGCCACGATCTTTATCAATAATGTGTTGATAATTAAATCATTATGAATGTCTAATTAGTATTAGGCTAATATTGATTTGGTGACCCCTAATAACGGTGATACAACCTGTTTCCATCATCAAAATAATTAGACTACAAGTCTAGCAGCTCTGTGAGGCTGCACTTGCATTGCATTCAAGCTAAATGCCAATGTTTAGCAAGTAACGCTCGCCATGGTCACCATCTTAGTTAATTAGCACCACTGAGATAACAGATTTTGTGCCAATCTATTCCATAGTTAGGAGATATTTCACTCTAAACCAAATACCTCATGGCAGCGCTGGACGAAGGTTACATCATCTGGGAGCTGTGAATGTCTGAATCCATCCAGTATTTATCAAGAAATTTCACTCAAAGATTTGGGGTATTGTCATCTTTAGAGCACCACTGCTAATGTTGCTAAAAAATCTGAGGGGGAAACACTGGACACTTGAAATATTTTGGAATTGAAACTTTTAGATTGAATATTGGCAGCATCTGCAGCTGCAGTTTTAAGGTACAAGTGAGTGAAGAAGGCCTTAAAACACTGGCTACATGGTAGTCATATAAAGTGTTACCAAGATGCTGCAGCAACACAGTCGACATTTCTGCTTTTATCTCATCTCTGAATCTACGTTTGAGTTAAGACTCAGCCCCGGCATCACAGCCTGCAACCTGGCTGTCCAAAGAAAGCAACAAATATAATAACACCCAGGCAGAGGTAAAGAGTACACAAACAGATCACTCTTAAATTACATCTAACGTGTACAATTAATCAACAGACAAAGACCCGTAGAGCACTGAGGGGCTTCTCGACATGCTCGCTAGGTGCTTTGGCAAATACCTTTAAAACAAAAAAACAAAAAGACAAATCAAAGAAAAATAAATGCTATTCATGAGGCAACATTGGTTGTTAAGGCTCTACTGTGGCTGTGCTTGCTTAGTATCTATTGACGGGTAATAACTGCATACTGTCAAGAGTGAGTAGAATGAATTGGGGGGTGGTGGTAGGGCGAGGCGGGAGGCACTATGTGGAGTCTTCCGGCTCTGACTTGATGGTCTTCTTCTCTGCGTTGCTGGACGCTCGCTGCGACGTCCCGTTTTCTGAAGATGAAGACAAAGATACAGGACAGCATCATCAGCAAAGAGGTTCATAATGCAGCATAAAACAAGCAAGGCATTCAACCCTACTTGCCCACAGTAACTCTTGGATAGTAGCTAACAGACCTGTTGCTGGTGTTTTGGTCTCGTCTGTGTTGCTGTTGTTGTTGTTGTGGTTGTGGTTGTGATGGCGCTTCAGTTCATTGGCTAGCTGCTTGCCCAATGGGAGGTCGCCTTCCTGCATGTTCTGACTAACCACGCGCAAGTTGATTGGTCGTTCATCTGAGAGGACAGACGAAGACAGAAACATACAAGACAAACGGTTATTCTCATTTTGCTCACATCAGGTTCAGCTCGTCTACAGTGAACTATTTACCAATCAATGTATATTCATTATTTACCCTCCTCCCACGGCTCCGTAATCTTTTTTTTTAACCTACAATAGCTCCAACACGTTGTCGTAGATATAACATAATGTGCATAAAAAGGAAACATGGCTAGGTGGAGGGAATATGAAAAAGAGAAGAAAAAGGGAAAAAAGGGCGAGTTATAGAGAGACAAATATACAGGAAACGACAGGATAAAGTAAAAAACTGTGGGAAGAGAGGGAGGTTAAGACAGGCAGAGGACAAGAAGGAGAAGAAAAGAAAGGACACATGACAGGGAGGAGAAAAAAAGAAAAGGGACAAGAAGAAGAAAAAGAGGAAGGAAAGCAGAGAAGAAGAGGGGGAGGAGAGAGAGAGGTAGACAGAGAGAGAGAGAGAGAGACAGACGCCCCCCTCCAGGCAACTGGCTGGAGGTAAACAGGCGTGGGCGTGATAATTACAGGTGCATTGTGGGATTTGTGGGAACAGTGATATAATGAGCTGTCGGGAGTGGGTGAAGGAGGAAAGGGATGAAAATGAGATGAGGCCCAGAGGAGAAGTAAGATCCTAAATAATGATGCGTCTTTTTCTCTCTTCTTCTTCTATGTTTGAGATAAAAAAAAAAGTGACGGCTGCCAAAATCAGCACCCATAGGTGTTGTTTCCATCCACACAGCCACGTAGACATCCCGTGGCTTTTATGACGTGAAATACTCTTCAAATTAGCCTGCCGCAATCCAAAAAAGATCATTCATCTGCAACCACAGCTGGATGTATTTTCTCGATTGGACTCTAGGGGCAGCAGTGAGACAATTACAACAAAATACGCCCAAACACAGGTGATATTTATGCTTTATCGGAAGCGTTTTCAGGCATCGGATTATTGTGTTGTTTCCAGAGTTACATCAAATATTTGTACTCAGACAGGAAAATAGATCGATCTATTCAGGAAAAATGTCTTTAAAGTGTGCTACCTAAAGCGGAAGTCTTATTGGACAGGTAAACTCCACACCTTGTGCTAAACGGGGTTGGATAGACATTATCCCATCTCACTGTGCATCAGTCCTGGATGTCTTTCAGAGGGATCACTTAGGCACTCGTAGTTCGTTAAGGAGGAAAAATGTTAAAAATTCAAATTCACTGGAATTAACTGATTACTTGTTTAGTCTATTAAATATCAGGAAAGTTCTGTGACATCTTCTAATTGCTTGTTTTGTCAGACAAACAATGCAAAATGTAATTAATTTGACAATGATATAAATAGCCTCAAGTTTAAGAAGCTGTGACCAGAGGCTGTAGTATAATATACTGTAATATACTGAAGTATAATTTATTATCAAAATTGTTGTTTTTTTGTCTAACCTGGAGAAGCTGCTATGCTGCACGGTTAATGTTTTATTTGTTTTTCTATCACGGCTTTTAAAAAACAAAATCTTTGGAAAATCCAGCCTAAAATATTGTAATTTTTGACTGAAACAAAAACTGTATTTCTGATTGTGAAATGTTTGTTTTCTAACCAGCATTTAAACTCCTCTCCACCGTCTGCTCACTGCCCTACCTTGGTTGTCTCTGCTGGCGTCGGTGGCGGCTCCGTTGGTGTTCTGGGCGTCGTTGAGGTACTTTAAGGCAGCGGGGGGGATCCTCCAGTCCAGAGCCTGGAGTCGCTCCTGGACGGCGGCGTCCTGCAGGATCTCCATCTGCCTGGCCAGCAGACGCTCCAGCTGCATCTGATGGACACAAACAGTTTATAATAAGAATTACAGGAGACCAAATTAAGACGATTTGACTTGAGTCAGATGTGTACGATGGCGTATTAGGGCCATTGTAGGTGAAAACTAATATTACCGAGCTGGGCGAGGTAGGGGGGTTTAATATTCAGAGAAAAAAAAAAAGATTAAATTCGTAAATTGACAAGAAAAAACTTGGATATTCTCTGAGATTAAGGTTGTAAATTTCTGAGATGAAACTCTCAAATGTACACCTCTTTCTGTTCTTTCAGTTGTCAGTCTGGTTGAACCACTGTACAGCGTTTTGTTCTCCATGTACAAATCTAAATAACATCTATTTGTAAAGAGGATTTTCTACAAACTAAAAGCATGAAAGACCATTCAAACATATAAAGTAGTCCTCTCGGACATCTGACTGGACACAATCAAGCTTTTGTGGCAGGAGATTAATAACTTTTCACCGATAGTGTACATTCCACCTCCAGCCTTTACAGGTATTAAAGAAAGTGCGTACGCTCGCTGACATGCAGCCTGAAGCATAACTCCAGCAGTCATTGAGCATTAACACGGAGGACGGATAAAGTAAAGACTGACAAACAGTTGACACCTCAGTTTCATAGAAATGTGCAGGAGTAAAAACATCTTATTGTCAGTCTGTTCATCACTGTCAGCTCAGATTATTACGGGACGTGCTCCACATCCCTCACACAGTCTGATGCGAGCAGCGGTTCAGAGGGCCTGCAGTGTGAATGCAGCCATGAAATCTCTTCTTCTTCTTCTGAAAGCGATTTCTGAGAAATCACATCAAAATGACAAGTGTAACTGCAGCTGCACAAACACAGACTGATAAACCAGCGCATGCACACATGAGACATATGCTCACACATGAGTTTTCCAGTTCACATGAACATGTTTTCTTGGTAATGAGTTATCATAAAGCTCTCCTCCTACACTCCGGCTCTAATTAGGAACAAGGCACAGCAGCACTGGAAACCAATAAAGAACATTA
Source organism: Sebastiscus tertius (assembly GCA_916701665.1). Lineage (NCBI taxonomy): Eukaryota > Metazoa > Chordata > Actinopteri > Perciformes > Sebastidae > Sebastiscus > Sebastiscus tertius. The sequence continues at coordinate 27,572 of CAKAOH010041520.1, forward strand.
CTAGGATCAAACTGGATCCTGCTGCCACAAACATCTGCTGACATGGAAATCTGTCGCCATGTCTAATAGTAAGAATCCTTTCAACCCGGCAGAGGACGTACAACTGTTTCAGCATTAGAGAGACGCTGTGTGTTCATCTCTGATTTTCATATTAATGAGAGGTGATCTACGAGGGCTTGTAACACGAGTTATTTACACTAAAACAGAATTAAAGCAATGGTATTTGTTGCTATTTTTTTGTGCCAACAAAATCAACCGTTTCAACGATGCATTTTGTTTTATCCGTCTGCCTACCTGCAGATTTCGTCCGACGGTTTCTTCTCCTTTCGACTTGGCGCAGGCCAGCTGCTCCCTCAGCATCTCCTGCCGCATGTGGATGGCCTGCAGCGCCTCCTGGATGTCGAAGAAGTTCTCCTGAAGGTGTCGAAAAGACGTATTTAACATTTAATAAGAGAAACAGTAGAGTAGCAGATTATAGGTCATAGGTCACGACTGTCCTCTGAGCTGTTTCTGGAAGTTTTGGGGGGTTAAATGACCTGAGAATTACACATGATATTTCTTTAAAGCTTGTTCTGATGTTAGATAAAACATCATGGCATTGTAGAGAAGGCACATAAGAAAATAGAACAGAAGAGTTAAATGTGAAAGAAAAAAAGAAGAAATCATTATCCGGTGATTAGATTTATTATCATTATTTGATATATTAATATTATAGTTAACGTTGAGTATGGATTCTACGTCTGTCCACTTTGTAAATCATTTGCTTTTGCTTGAAATCTAATTTTTCCTTCATCATTTTTATTTTAATCTTGACATGACTTGTTTTAATCTATTCTAACTTTATTAACTAACTAACAATATTTTCTACAGCATTTCCTTTCATAATAAAACAAAACAAAGTGGAATTTTTGGGAGTTTTTCTGATTCTGCAGAACGGCGGCCTGAAAGTGAATTTGGCAGGAATTCCCCCCTTTTGGGAGCTCAGAGTAGTTTTTGCGGGCAGGTGTCGGTTCGTCTTCGTCTTGCTTAAAATCCCTGCAGAGTTCGCAGCCACCACATGTTTTCCATCATCGCTTTACAAACTGAGAGGAGCCATTCAGAGCTCAAAGAAAGTGTGTCGGGAGATGAACGCTGAGAGATCGCTTTGTACTTTGTTCAAGGCTGTTACTGCTGTGTCCATTCTGTTTCTGATAGCTGCACACATGACGAACTCCAGCTGCCAACATCCTGTCTTTACAATTAAAATACTGAAAATTAACCAACGAGTGAGCTGCAGCTCTTTGTTCAACATTATTTATCAAAGTAATGAGATCAAATGTCTGGAAGAGATCCTCCATCATATACAGAACAGTGATTGAAGACATATCTACTACAGAACACATTGTCTGGAAGCTCTTTCACACAGGAAGTGTTTTACGTTTCTGGTTTGTTTGGAACACTTAGAAGAAGAAGAACTGGGTATGCAGCATAAGCACGGTTGTGTCTAGAAGGAAACACTCAAATTGTGAAACTCTCACGAGATGGTTAAGGTTAGGATAGATCCTAGACGCTACCCATATGCAGGGATAGCCATTAAAACATTGACAGGTGTAGGGCTGCAACTATATAGTTATTTATCTAATTGATCAGGTGATTTGGATTTTTGCTTGGTCTAAAAAAGAAAATGTTGAACGATTGAAAAAACACTTTAAAGATCTTAATCTGAAATTTAAGATGAGAAACTTTCCTCTTTCTGCAGATGAATGTGAATACAAACATCATTGTGCACGGTGAAGCTAAAAGATTTGGTGTTAGTGAAGAAACATCAATTAGCACAACTAGAAAAACCCACAACAAAACAACGTTACACTTGTCTAAATAACACACATATAAAGACAGAAACAACTTTATTTAGTCTAGCCTTTAATATTCCCACTGCACATCTTTAATGTGACTACAGTGCTGACCTTACCTCTGTTTTAATCCTTTTAGGGGACGGCTCGTCTCTGTCTCCACAGCGAGACCTGCACAGAAACATCAGGAAATACACGTCAGGATTTTATAAGCGGGTGTAACTGTTGGATGGATTCATTCTTCAAAAGCAGAGACCAAAATGTTACTCCTTACTGCTGATTGTCAGGAAGGCATATATCTTTTTATTTGTTTAGAAATTCTTTTTATCCTGAAGGAAACTGTTGGTTTAAAGTTGCTGAGAATGCACAATGAAATGTAATAAAGATAAAAGCAGTGTTACTCACTTGCTGGTGCGGTAAGTGTATTTGTAGGTGACTTCTCTAGAAATCTGGCGGGCGAGTGCGAACAGCTCGTCTCGACGTGTCAGCAGGGCCATGTCCCTCATACAGAGCTGGGCCGCCGCCTCGTTCACCGTCAGCTACACATCACACACAATTAGAAAAACAAATAAACTTCACGTATTCCTGAGGACAAATTCATTCATCAAGCAAGTCATTTCAAGCAATGAAGTGTGTGTTTTTTGTGGACAACCTCATGCAGCGTCAGGTGTTTGCCATCCCTCCTCTTGGAGTCAAAGCGTCCATAGATGGCGCTGTATTTACGAATCTCCTCTTCCCTCCGTGGCTCGTCGTCGCTCATTTCAAAGATGTGTCCGATCATCTTTGCCAGTTTCTTGTTGTTCTTCAGCTGCTCTTTGACCTCAGCTAAGTCTGTCTTAGGAAGTCCCGGTGCCATCCTGTCCACACACTCCAGGACTGACTGGACGGCCGCGGCGTCCAGAGCCTCTAATGTATCTCTCGGCGAGGACGGGGAGCCGAGGTCTGACGGCGACAGGCTGTGCTCGCTGTCGTTGCTGTGGCCCGACCAGAACCGAGCCTCGCTGCTGCCCTGCAGGGGCGACCCCGCTGACACTTTGTCCCGCGCCACATCCAGCTTCCCTGGGTCGGAGCAGGCGGCGGCGACGGCTTTGGGCATCTTGACGCTGGCGGTGTTGGCTCGGTCCTGTGCGCTGAGCAACGTGGGCGAGCCCTCGGGCAGCTTGTAGACGGGGATGCTGCAGACGGGCAACGATGTGAGTGGTTGGTTGAAGATGGCCGGATTGGTGACCCAGTCCCGCAGCGCCTTCTGCAGGCGGCGCACGTGCAGCGGCTTGCTGGCCATGCCGACGAGGGCCATGATCTCCAGGAACTCCTCCTCCCCGGCCTCGCACAGCTGCTGCACGTCATCGCCGCCCTGCTGGATGAAGGCCTCGTAGTAGTAGAGCAGGTTCGCCCGCTGCAGGATCCGGTAGAGCTGTAGCTCACCCAGGGTTCTCGGCAACACCGCCGCCATACCTGAGGGAAGACGCACAACAGTGTTATTTATAGAGCTCATTTAGATGTATATATTTTAAAATCAAAAATCCAAATTCTTTCTCCGCTCACACCTGATTCTGCACCAACATTCCCAGTGTAAACTGACATGCAGGTACATCTCTATGAAACATGTACATGACTTATATTTAGACTGCACATATTATTCTTGGCTGGTGCATGACTGCAGTTTATCAGGTCTCAGCAGGTGTGTGAAAAGGTTAAATGTGCCACGAGTGCCTTACATTTTTAGAATGAATGGTCCAGGTAGGAATTTCATATTTGTGCTTCAACCCTGTTTAGTAATCTACATCTTTTCAGGTGGTTTAACTTGAAAATATTCATGTTTCATGTGTGGGATAAAGACACAAAACGACACTCTGTAGGTGTCTTTTACAGGGCTCATTTTGTATTTCTTATACTTGTAGAGCAGTGATCTACTAATGCGCAGTAGTTTAATGCCATATTCTGTTTGAATACACATAAAATGCTGAAAACATGGTATTTTTAATCTACTGTTTTAGCTCGACACGTGTCAGGGCAGAATAAACTTTTTCTGGATGATATGTTTGGCTGTCAGATTATCTTCGCTGTCATTCTCTCTGCCTCCACTCTCCACCCTTACAAAGCAAAGAAACACTCAGATCTGTGCCAAATACTTGTCGCTTGCCACCTTAAATTTGAGAAAAAGCAAAAGTGGAGGCTTGTTCTTGACTCTTCCTATGTGCATGTGAGGCCCTGCGGAGGCCCAGCTAACAGAGGAGTGGCAGTCAGCAGGCCCGGGTTGCTGGGAGGACCACATGCCTCTCTCCACCCCTGCAGGATGTGTAGGTGGTGGGCTCGCCTCGCCCAGAATAGGCCCAGAGAGCCTCAGCCCAGGGAGCCAGGCAGGCCTCGACTCAGCCGGACTGAGTCAGGAAAATGACAACTGCTGCCTGAGAGAAAACGGAGACTAAAACTAAATATTACTGCTACTGTTACTACTACTGCTACCGACCTGTCTTGGGTTACAATCCATATCCTAAGCTAAATGAGTATCACCTAGACTTTAAACAAGTTCAAACAATGATTCATAGCACAAAACAACAGCTCCCACGAGCCTATCGTACGTCTTCGTCCATATCGGTAATATCAAATGTCATCTTTACAACTTTTTAGCTTTTAATCTCTGCTGTCTAAAAAAACGTCTACTGCTGCTGACCTTTAACCCACAAAGCTGCTGACTTGTGAGAAAAGGTTTGTTAAAAGCCTCACAACATACACCACATATCGGTGAGCAGAGGAAATAACAACAGTATCACTTATCAAACCTGTAAACACATCTGGAATACAGCAAAGATGGCAACTTGCTTCCTCTTTTTATAGACTCAACAATTAACCAAATCTGCTTTCCGAAACAGAAAATGCATGCAACAGATGTTTTCTGAAAATAGAAACCAGCGTTATGTATGTATGGAGTTTTCCACATTGGGAGGGTATGCATGGTGCTCAAGGTCATTAAAGCCCTTTTGCTAGACATCTGTCAACATAACATGGATGCTACAACATCAAATCTTTCTTCTCATTCAAACTTTAACATCCATAATAATCTAAAAAAATAATCATGATGAGAAAATGAGGACGCAAGTGGAATCAGATCTAGAAATACCTGCTGAATTTCCATCTATATCACCTGCGTCAACACAAACAAGTGTGGTGTCTACTACCAGAGTGAGTGCTGTGAAAGAAAGTGGTGAAATCACTTGGAAAATAATGTCATGCAAAGAGGGAGGAAGTTCATCATGTGCAGCGTGAGCATCAATGATGCATCAATGGAAAGCGTGATTCAACAAAAGGTCAATTATTAAAGCTCAAGGACTGGATACGAAAAAGAATCAATAAGCTGAATCAGATTTGGTAAAAACTAAATATGACCCCATTTGAATGAGCATTGATCTCCCAATTTGGGTTAATTAAGACTCAAAATGTCCTGATTCTAGTAAAAAACAATACCAATATGGCATACATGTAGTTAAGCTTCTGATAATTTATCTTGGGAACTTACATCGTACACACAGCATGGATGGTATAGACAGTGGTGGAAGAGGTATTCAGATCCTTTACGTAAATAAAAGTACCAATACTACGCTGTGAAAATACTTCATTGTGAGTAAAAGTCCTCACTCAAAAGGAAAGCTTGAAAACATTCGTATGAACTGTCGTCCGATTCTGACAATTTCAGTCCGTCCTCGTTTGTATGTCCATGAAAAGTTACTGATGTAGTTGAAGTACTTTCACTCCTCCACATACTGTACCGGCCAATCGCTGCAAAAAAGAAGCCGTGATTGCCCCCTCGATTCAGAGAAGGTGAGAGGAGGAGGTTTAGCAGGCATTTATCGTACAACCTAACACGCCTTCAACTTAATATCGTACAGTTTCACGCAGATTTTATTAGAACCATTATGGTAATAAATAAAAAACGATTAGTCGATTAATCAGCAACTATTTTGATAATAATCGTTTTAGTCATTTTTTCTAGCAAAAATGCAAAATATTCTCTGGTTCTGGCTTCTTAAAAATTATGCTTTTCTTTGACATATATTATAGTAAATTGAACATATTTATGTGTTCGACTGTTGTTGGGATAAAATAAGATGTGTCACCTTGAGAATATATATTCAGTATTCTCTGAAATTCACAGACAAAACAGTGAAAGTGCTTCTTAGCTGAAGCCCTAAATACAATAATGCAGCAAACAGAGGTTGCCACCTGCTGTTCTTTTTCACAATAAAGCGCAAGTGTGTGAATTGGATACTATATTTAGCTGCAGTATGAGTGTGTAGCAGGTAAATTGTCCAAGACAAACGTCTGTCCGCAGAATAAAATAATCCTGCAGCTTTAAAAAAAAAAAAAAAAAAGCAGCACACTGTGTTTCTGAAAATAGGAACCGGATTCATTTACTTCACTGAGAAAATAGCTTCAGTAATGCTTATTGTCAGTGTTTTAGTTCAACAGCCGTCTGCACAAACACTCTCAACACTGATATCTAACAGCCTGCCATCTTACTCCAGTTTTATCACAGCAGACGTATGTGTGTGTGTGTGTGTGTGTGTGCGTTCTGGGAGTAATAGGTGGCTGTGAATGGCAGGCTCTAATTGAAGTCCTGCTTCACAAAAGCGAGTTTAGCGAGTTTGGCTTTTCACCTGGAGAAGTGAGGCGTGCACTGGCACAATGACACACACACACACATACACATTTAGATTACACACGCGCACACAGGCTGATGTGTAGTTTTCCAGGTGAAGTGCCACGCAGCAGACCAGGCTTATCTAAAGTGATGAATACTTTGATTTCACCATGATACAGAAAGAATTTCCCAATTTTCTCAATGCGGAGCAGTAATGTTGTAATCACCTCTATGACCTGGTGTGCTCATACATGCTCCTTTAAAGCATTTTAATATCATATTTAGTACAATTATTGACTGTTAAAAACTCTAAAGCAGCTAAAAATAACAGAAATGACCTAAGCAGCACAGTTGACAATGACACACAAGCTATTAAAATGAAAAATCACATGATAAATCCTATAATATTCATATAGTAACTTGTGGTGCTCAGTAGTGAGTCGACAATGACACAGCCACCTTTGATGGCACTTTATATACTATAATATCCACATAATATACATTTATCATGCACAAGAGTGGCTGTAACTGTGCTTTAAGGTATTCTTCATCTCTTATGGTAGTTCTATAATATTCCTATAGTCTGTGTAATGAGTTTATAATCACACTAACTAATATTTTCACATCTTAGATTTCCAATAGAGACTTATAGCATGTGTATGGTGCTGTTTTATCTCACTGTAGTATCCCTACACACAGTCATATGGACATGCTATGATACTTTAAAGCAATTCCTACAATATTCCTATAATAACTGGCAGTTATGTGGTGCTATCTTTGCAACACGTGACAGTATATATAGGATAAAAGCATCAGCATCAGCAGGTAACATGCAGGATTACAGCCTGTGCCTACCTGGTGAGTTTTTGGCCCCCTTTTGGTCCAACCTGGTCCGGTTCTTCTTCTTCTTCTTCTTCTTCACTGTTTATCCACACAGAGCCGCAGAGGTGTGAATGTGTGCATAGAAAGGAAGCCAGCACAGAAGGAATCCCCAGAGGACAGCAAAATGAAAGATAATCTAAAATCAAGAGAAGAAATTGAAAAATTATTTCCAGGACAAAAAAAAGGAGCCAAACCGAGCGACACTCCTCTCCTCTTCCTCTCCTCTTCCTCTCTCTCTGGAAACTTTTTCTTTCTCCTGCTGTTGAGAGAGAAAGAGAGAGAGAAAAAGAGAGAGAATATCAGTAAAAAAAAGCTGCTGACCTTCGTGCGTCTTTGGTGCGTCTTTTTCCTCCAAGTGTATGTTGAGTGTGTGTGTGTGCGTGTATGTGTGAGTGTATGTGTGTGAGTGTGTGTGAGTGTTTGAGTGTTTCTCCCAGCCTCTCTCCACTCCCCTGCACTATTCACCACTGTCAAGCCACGCACACTCACACACACACTTCCTGCTGCTGCAACAAAATAAAAGCACTGCTGCTAAGCATGAAAATAAGAGGCTGGAATAAAGTATGCCTGTGATTAAAAAGTGTATAGTAATGCCAAATATACAGAAATAGAAATTATATAATCCCTTCTTTTTTTTCTGCAGATTTCACGTAAATTACATTTGTTTTCACTGCAATTCTATATTTTATTTGATAGACTCTGTGACGTAGAACTTTTACTTCAGTAAAAGTAGCAATACTTCAGGGTAAAATTACTCCACTACAAGTAAAAGTCTTATATACAAACAAAATATTACTTAAGTAAAAGTAAACAAAACATTTAAAGTATCAAAAGTACTCAGTAAGTAATCATTACGTATGCATTGCTATGAAGCATAAAGTTACGACTTTTTTCTTGCAATATTACGCCTTTTTTCTCATAAAGTTATGACTTTTTTCTCGTAATATTACGACTTTTTTCCTTGTAAAGTTATGACTTTTTTTCTCATAAAGTTATGACTTTATTCTCGTAGCACTACGACTTTTTTTCTCTTAAACTCATGACTTTATTATCATAATATTACAACTTTTTTTTCTCGTAATATTACGACTTTTTTCCTTGTAAAGTTACGACTTTTTTTCTCGTAAAGTTATGACTTTATTCTCGTAGCACTACGATTTTTTTTCTCTTAAACTCATGACTTTATTATCATAATATTACAACTTTTTTTTCTCGTAAAGTTGACTTTTTTCTTGTAATATTACGACTTTTTTCTCATAATAGTACGACTTTTTTTTCTCGTAAAGTT
>CAKAOH010041521.1:5664-16708 GCA_916701665.1 Sebastiscus tertius
GAACGTCCTGTGTTTGTTGGACACATCCACCTACCAACCTGTCCGTCTTAAGTAGTCTTCCTCCCTTTTTATTCTACGTCACTAGCTTTTAGCGTAGCATACATTCACACGGATGCATTTACATTGCAGTCAGTACAGACTACACGGCGTACAAGTGACGCCAGAAGCAAGAACGTTCTTATTGCATGCTTCTGCCTTGCGCATTATCGCGTCATTCATACGCCTTTTCGTGCGACCGGCCTGGACAACATTTGGAACCAAAATGCAATCTGAAACCAGTGAATGTTTTTGTTTTTAAAATTGTAATTAAACAATTTACTGCCGGTTACTTTTCTGTTGATCAACTAGTCAATTCATTGACTAATTGTCTCAGTTGTGCCAACCTACAGGTTTGGGCTGCTAAACGTGGTCAGCCACGGTCAAGCAAGGCACAGACACTAAAATCAGGGAGCCATTGTTTCCCCAGCAGGTCAGATACACACTATATATACTATACAAATCCAACATTCTTATCAATGTTTATCGGTTATATCCTTAAGACAGACCATAGAAACTAAGTGTTTACTGTGCAAACAAAATGCAGCTTCTTGTTACTTTTTTTAGTTTTTCCTACAAGGGCAAATCTCTGAGCGGAGATGTAATTCTCAATACAATCGCAATGAATCAGCATCATTAACCCACATTTCATTTTTTAACATCAATATTGGATCTAAACATTCTGATGAAATGTCCTCAAGCCTCATCATACAGTGTTTTATTATAATAGTTATTAGAAATATGAATGAAAAGGAGTAAACAACAATGTGCTATTGCAACTAAAGAGCTGCAAGTATGGAAGGACAATGTCTGTCTGTCAGTCTGTCTGTCTTTTTCTTTCTTTCTTCCTTTCTGTCTTTCTGTCTTTCTGTCTGTCTTTATGTCTGTCTGTCTTTCTGTCTTTCTGTCTTTATTTTTGTCTGTCTTTCTGTCTTCTTTCTGTCTTTCTTTCGGTCCATCTTTATTTTTCTTTCTGTCTTTGTCTTTCTTTGTGTCTTTATGTCTGTCTGTCTTTCTTTCTTTCTTTATGTCTGTCTTTCTTTCTGTCTTTATGTCTGTCTTTCTTTCTTTCTGTCTTTGTCTGTTTATGTCTTTATGTCTTTCTTTCTGTCTTTATGTCTATCTTTTGCTTTCTTTCTGTCTTTCTGTCTCTTTCTTTCTTTCTTCCTTTCTTTCTTTCTTTATGTCTGTGTTTCTGTCTTTATGTCTGTCTGTCTTTTATGTCTGTCTTTCTGTCTTTCTTTCTTCCTTCCTTCCTTCCTTCTTCTTCCTCCTGTCTAAGAAGAGCAGAACATGTGCTGACCTGCATTTCTCTTTCATTACATCAACAAACACCTGAACTACTACTGTCCCCATACAAACCAACACTTAGAATACCACTCTCATTTAATTCCCCACTCTTGCATTGCTAAATGTAAATGCTCGGCACATCCATACAAGATCTTCTCTTTTCAAGTGTATGTTTTCATTTCCTGCATTTGCCGCTCTGCCGTCTCCTGAAAGGCAAAACAGTTTTTTGTTTTTTTTGCCAGCATGCCCTATTTTGTGGACACAGTGCAAACTGCTGACTGTCAGTTTGTTTGTGTGTGTTGCGATGAATATGACTGAGCACAAACACGGTCGCCCACAGAAATAAGACTTGTTAACGGTTATAATAGTTTTCAGTTGGAGTTGGACTCGCATTTTCATGACAATTTTTCTCACTACTTAAAAGTCCGCAACCTTTTGTGGAAGCTTAAAGCGACAAAATCTGGCAACAAAGTAGTCGACTGCAATTAGTCACTGAAGTCTCTCAGACGTCCTAACTTTGTGTAACGACTGCTCCGTCCCCTCCCTCCATGTTCCTCTTCGCCGTTTCTCACCCGTCCCACCCTCCCAACTGGGACAAACATTTCCCTAATGAGGGGGTCGGTTGGGAAAGCTGGGGGGAGTGGAGCGTGGATGTGACCTCTGGCATAGTTGGACACTTATTATTCATGGGACGGGGACCTGTTTGTGAAGATGCGTGAGTGTTTGTGCCCTGCGTAAGAATCCTGCTGCATTTAGTATGACAAGTTGGGATCATATATTCATGTGTAGGTTTATTGATGTTTGGATGCAGGAGTGCTTTTGAGTGGGTTGAAACTGACAGGGTGTATATGTGTGTTGGGGTGGGGTGGGGGGGGCCCTGTTTCTAAGGCAGCTCTGTCTCTCTCTCTGACTGAAGCACATTGTTCCAGATCAAGGGATGGGAATGGGGCCTTTGGCAGCAGGGGAAAGATGAACACACACACTCACACACTCACTAAAGACACGCACACATACAGTATGAACAAGAGGAGCAACTCATCGTGACACAACCCAGCATCTATTAATAGTGTGTGACAGGCCAGTCAGCGCCAGTGTTTGTAGAAAACACAGATTTTCTGACTCACACGTTCTCTGCTCCTCAGTCTGCTGTAAAACTGTAAATGTGTTAATGGCTCAAGAACCATAGTCCGAAAATAACTCCCAGCCAAGGTTGACTGGTAGATGAAAAGATCCACCGGCCAAGCATATTTTTTACCGGCCAAAATAATAAATTGCCTTTTTTGTGTCACATATGCATTTGTTTCAGTACAGATATTATGTTGATTACAAACTTCAGCTGAGCATACACTGTACGATGTTTCAGCCCGTTTCTGGCCCGAATTTTTAGCCGTACTACTCATTTTAGAGTCTGACCAAGTTTCAGCTTTGTCGGGCATTGTTTACCTTGCAGTGTACAGGGGTGACCGAGGACCAATTAACTCCTCCCGACTGGCCGTTGGCCGTTTGTTCCAAAGCAACTTACAATAAGCAACGTATTCTCATACAACGGATTGTATGATATCTAACGAAAAAGTTATTCTCCTTTTTCGTTCATTTCCTATGAATGTCCAGCAACACGTGTCAGTTTACACCGTTACATACATACAGTCTTTTCAAAATAAACTTCCGTCTTTACAGGAAATAACTTCCTTTGCTTTAGGTAACAAAACTACTCAGTTAGGCTCAGGAAAAGATCATAGTTTGGGTTAAAATAAAACCAGAATAACAAGCAAACAAACAAATAGATTTTGTGGGATGTACAAAAATTACATTGCATTACTTTTTGTAGGTATAGCTACGAACAGTGTATGAGACCAAGTGTATTTCATTGTCAACAGGAATCAAAAACTGTAGTGAACTGAAGTGCAACCCTCCCAAATAAACAGCTAAACTTGCTAAAATTATCATTTTTTTTGAAGAAATTAGATGAAAGTAAGTATTTTGGCCTTGTATGTGTACCCCTTGTATCCCTTATTCCTTACTTGCTAAACACTGGATACTGTAGGTTACTCAATGTTCAATGGTAAATTGAAATTTTGGACATACCAAACACCAACATTTTCTGTCATCACTGACAGGTGCACAGTAGCTATGGACACCACCGTCTTATTGGGGTTCTATACATCGTTTTAGGCCCTATAGAGATTTTTATGGCACAGCACATCGTTTTTTGTTGTTATATGTGTAGTTTTAGAACCAAATCATAACCATAAGCTAAGCTCGCTGGATGCATTGTCTGACTCTCTGAAATAGCTGTCAAGCAATGATGGGTGGAGTTGGGGTTTCAGGGTGTGTGCGTAGCCGTGGGACAGTGTAGTAGTTTTGGCCTCCCACCTCGTCACATGGTTGAGGACGGGTCAGCTGTGGGTGGCCTGAGTAAAGGTCAGCTGGCTTAGCAAGCAACCAGGAGGTCTGTACGTACGTGTGTATGTGCGTGTGTTTGATCAGACCATTCTCTGTGTGTGTGTGTGTGTGTACATGTGCATGTGTCAGACCTTCATGGGACACAGTGCTTCCTTTCTCCTCCTGAAGCTGCAGTGGCTTCTGGGTAATGGCTGACTCAACTCGGTGTCCCAGACCCCATTGAATAACACACATATATTCACGCACACACACACACTTCCCTTCCTTCCAGTAAACCTTCTCCCACAACTACCACGACCACCACCATGGCGAAGCATTCAGCGTTACCATGGCGTTTCCTCTGTGTTTTAATGGCAGCCCCCCCGCTGACCTGTGACATCATCAGGGGGAAGTGACGGTTGATCGGCGCTCCGGAAACCATGACGCATGATGAAGCAGGGCTGCCGTTAACTAGTAGGGCGAGGACTGGGTCAGCAACTGTGGGAATGACAAAGTGAACTGGAATGACTGGAAATGAAAGCAGGTAGAAGAAGAGCAGCTGGTAGGAGAAGAAAAGAAAGTCAGGAAAAGACTTAATTCTAAACGTAAACCATAATAGATGTGACGTTCACACAGCTCGTCATCTAAAAACATCCCAGTGGTTTCACTGTTAATCATAAGCTTATTGGTTTATTCTATTTTAATCAGTGCTAATTAGATTAATAGTGAAATATTAATATGCTAAGCATGACAGCGGCTAAACAAAGTGGTTGCTAAATGATAGAGACATTAAGCGTCTGTGTGGATGGTTGTATGGTTAGCACATGAATATTTTTAATTAGTGGTAATAGTTTTATGTTACAACAGCGTCATACATGAGGACAATAAACACATGGATGAATATATTTGTAGTGTAGTGCAAGAATGACACCTTTACAATTTTGTGGCACAGATTAATAACTTTCCTCCCTCTTTTTTTAATTGTTTACTGCTTACATATTTCTTGTTGTTGCAATGACACTTCTTCCAGCTTCAGAAGAGCTGCAGTAATGCAGTCATTCCCAAACACCCAGGAGATTTTAATAGGGTCGACAAATACATTTTCAGAATTTCTTCCATAGTCTTTAATTTAACATGTATATCTGCAGTACACCTTTGAGCCACATGAGGGAGCTTGAATGTTCGTATTGTTCTGATAATAACAGCCTACTTATAACATTGATTCTAATATGAAAGACTGGCGTACATTCTGTTTGTTTTACTGATGAGAGAAAGAAAACACCTGTTTACTCAGCCTAAATGCATTTACATGTATTCGGTCTCATTTATAAAGTATTTAACATGTGTATATGTTTTAAAGAACACATGCTCACAACAAAGCTGTGATTTATGAAACGTATATCTCTTCAAAATGATTAGTTTACCCATTCCAGAAAATATAAGGTGATGTGGAAATGGCGGTAAAAATGGACGTTCACTTACACACCTAGTCGCTCTTCTCACGATTTATAGATAAGACCAATTGTGAATTGGGTTGTGATAATTTGTCATTTTTAAAAAGTGTGTGAACAGAAAGTTTGGGAAACACTGGAGTAGAGGATTGTATATGAACTGGTCAACTCAAGCAGCTTGACTCTCATTCATTCAGTCATTCTGAAAAAGTGCTTGGTGCTCAAGTGACGTTTGAGGTAATAAGAGAGATAGAAATGTATGCTTTGCGTGAGGATAATGAGCCAAGATGCAGCTTCAGTGTGGTTTATTATTTTGATGATGAGCTGGTCCATTGAGTACAACCAGAGGTTTCTAGTCATATCATGGAAAAGTCCTGAACGATGCCAAATAATGTTACATGTCCTGGAAAATGATGAGCTGTCGTGGAAAATGTGCAACATAGTTATGACTAGGCCCTTCAAAGGCACCACAAGCCCCCTGAAGTATTTTAGTTTGATCACTACAACATCTGGCAGCTGATATTTCGAGTCTGTTTATGGATTAAAATCGGTATCAGTGATGATAGTTTTTTAACTCTTTTCAACATTACTATGCCAGTCAATGAAGAATTATTTTCTCCGATAGTAGACACCTTGACTTGCATTTTAAAGCTTCAGTAGGCAGAACGTTTTTGGCATCATTGGGCAAAAATTCCATAATAACCTTTCAGCATATTGTAACTCAAGTGTTCTGTGAGAAAGCTAGACTTCTGCTCCTCCTCATGGCTCTGTTTTCAGGCTTTAAAAAATCTTTTTTTAACTTTTCATTGACTTTGGCCAATCACAGGTCCTTTCAAAGAGAGAGAGGGCGTTCCTATTGGCTGTGCTCCGGCTGTTGGGCGGTGCTTGATATTTCCTCAACTGATCTCAACATGGCTGCTGGGTCACAAACAAGCTGGGTCATTTTACAGCTAAACAGTACACTACAAGATGTTTCAGAAAACATTTGAGGTGAGAAATAGGCATTACAGTAACAGAATATTAGTTCATATTGATCAGTCTGCCTAGTTTGACCGTTTGATTGAAGTTTGCAAGTGATTGACAGCCGGCTCTCATAGATGGCAGCTGGACGGCAGACTCCAGCTTGGCTCTGACTGGCTGTTTTCCTCTCCGGTCTGTGAAATTTGGCAGATGCCGTTAGGAGCACCGTAGGACACAGAGGCACATGATTCTTTCCAGATTACCTGTCTCATGCACTACTGTCAGGATTTAGTGACCGTTTTATAAAAAAAACATTTTTTTAATCATATTTGCTCTATTTCTACCCACTGCAGCTTTGAGGTGTGTTTTAGTTGCATTAGGTCATTCAAATTATTCTGAAAAAACAAGAAGTTTACATAGATATCACGGGTACAACACAGGGAGTGGTCACACCATCCTCACTCTCATCTTCATCACCTTCGTTTTTCATCCTGAGCATCATCTTCACCCAAACCTGATCAACATGGCTGAGCCTTCTCTCTCTCTCTCTCTCTCTGAGTCTGTTTGTCTGTCTCTGCCTGTCTCCCTGGCCGTGTTGATGGCGACAGGAGACAGTGGCGTGCTGGCAGGTGCATGCCACCAAATTACCATCCACACACACACACACACACACACACACACACACACACACACACACACACACACACACACAAAGCAGGCCTCTCCTGTGCTGAGAAGGCTGCCATTATCATATCAAAGCGTCTCTCACAGAGACGTGGCAGCGCTTCAATTTAAGCAATTAATGCAGAGAGAGACTCTGTCACACAGCCCAGCATCCCCCCCATCCCTCACCCCTCATCCCCCAAACACACACACACACACACACACACACAGATACACATGCAGGGCTCTCTTGTGGCACTCTGAGACAAACAAAGGTGTTGGAAAGCAAGGATCCACATTCTCAAGGCCATCGTGCTGTTCTCTCTCTCTCTCTCTCTCTCTCTCTCTCTCTCCTGGTCCTGCCCCCCCTGTTTTTGCCTTAAAATGAAACGGCTCTTATTCTCAATTTATTCCAGGTTTTTCCTCAGTTTATCCACCTGAAATGGGGAAACATGTTTGCTAAGGTGTGCCTGATTTCAGCAGGTGCTTTATGCCGAGATATTCTTTGGATATTTGGTCCTAATAGTTCAGGAATACTTCATGTCTGCATATAAAGCCAATAATAGCTATTATTGTATATATCATTATAACATCCAGTCCTGTTCCAGAGCTTGATTCACCTGCTTGAGTTCAGCAGGTGACTCCTTTCTCCTTGATTTCCCACAATGGAATAAATGGTGGAGCACTGAAAGATTTGTCTGCTGTATAATAATGTTCACCTCCTCACTTTTAATGTAAATGAGAAACTTGGTTTCTATAATTCGGATAAAGGATTCAGACACACATGGTCTAACCCTAACCCTGAACATGTGTACAACTAAGTTTATTTCTAATGGAGTTTTTATCAGAAGTGCATAACAAAGACTTCAGACTGGGAAATTATCGCTGTGGCAGCAGCGTAGAGGGTTAAAAGGAAAACTCATTACTGTAGTGTCCTTGTAGCCAAAATAATTAAATCCAAAGTCTGAAACTGAAATTGAAATAAATAAGACTCAATACATTTCTTTCAACAGCTAAATGTTGGATTTATTTATAAAAATGAATCTCACATGGATCAACCACTGGGGGCAGCAATGAGAGGAGCAGCTCGTGTTTATGTTTACAGCACATTCAAACAAACTGTGAGGATTAATAGCATCATATTTTAGTTAAGAACACTAAAGTAGACAGTTAATGAAGCGGTAATACTGAACCACAGGTTGAATGTTGTCTTCTGTATTACGCAAAATGAGGGCATGTAACGTCTTTTGTCTTCACATCACATTAATCAATGCAATTTGAACTCCATCAGCAACAAAGAAAACTATATATGTGTAGTCATCATGATTGGTTTTGTGTGTTTGTTCAGCCATTAAAAATTACGTACAACAAAACTGCATTGTAAATTATGTTTCGAGGGAAACTTTCACCCAGGAGACCGCTGTTCGTGTCTCGTGTGAAACCAAAAGTCTATGTTAACTTATTGCCAGCCACGACGGTGATGCTGGTATGGTTTTCAACTTGTGAGTCTGTGTGTGTGTGTCATCATGGCAAAATGTGTTCCTGGAGACACCTACTGTAGCAGGAACTACCACAAAGGCTGTTTTGAGTACTTTGCCAGGTGTGTATATTGTCTGTTGACAGATATTGTCAGCGTAATAGCATCACAGCCATGCAAGGTGTAGTCGCAAAACATTACAGGTGTGTAGTTGAGATCTAAATGAAGATTGAGTTTGAAGATGGGTGTGGTCCAAGCAAGGGTGCAGGTAGTAGGAGGGAAGGAAGTAGGGAAGGGGCCATTGGTCCCCACACTTTACGCCCCTTGTCTGATTTCACAACTGAGAGTTGTCCATGTTCTCGTTGTAGAACTTTAAACCTTTCACAGTGTGTTTTCAGTTCATGAAAGTTAATTATAACCTTTTTGGTTGCCTGAAAAAACCTTATTCAGCTTTCGGATGTACTTGTGCTCCACCCTCTCGTGTCATTTCTGGTTGCAAAACCAAGATGGCGACAGCCAAAATGCCAAACTCAAGGCTTCAAAACGGCAGTCCACAAACCAATGGGTGATGTCACGGTGACTACGGCACTTCTTATATACAGACTATGGTTTTAAGTCAAACCATGATGTTTTTTTACTAAACCTCACCAAGTAGTTTTGTTGCATTTTTGCTTTGCTTTGTTTCAATTTACAACATTAACCATGTTTTAAAATGACGTTTTTTCCTGCAACTGTAATCCTGGAGGAAATATGTTTCCCTGGAAACCTGATTGAGAATGCAGATTAGTTATAATGGATCGTAGTATTGTAGGAGACGGTTGGTTAGTGTGCATGCATGAGTCTTTGTCTTTTGCTCAGTTTTGTATACTTCCCCTTCAAGTTTAGAGTATGTAGATCTCTTCGATTTGAAGATCCATCCAAACAATCCAGTTTCAAAAGCAACACTACATTGTGTCGGTATCCTGGAGCAGATTTGACAATGATTTGTCTTTCCACATGATTTCCGGGATGCAGCAGCATTGTTTCCATTTTTACTGCAGTCCCGACACCGACTACATACAGGGTAGGAGGACTTTCCACATGCTATAGATCTAAATGGGCACAGGAGGATCCTCTTGGAGCCAATCAGTCAGCTTTTAAACCTGAGTATCCACCAATCAGTAGACTCATTGTACCTTTTCCTCCTGGTTAGGAGAAATTGGCCCCTGTCATTTAAGCTTTTCAACCAAATCTCTCCATCATTCATCCCCCTCTTCCTTTTTTTTTGAGGCGAGACACTTTATTAGACACAGCTGTTCAACTGAACCCAGCAAGGCCCGGATTCACTGCCAAGAGCCTTCGTCTCTCTCCGCTGGTCTGTGTCTCTCTCTCGTTCTGTCAGGTGGGATGTAGAGGGATGAATAGGCAGTGATGGGGAGCAGCTATGTGAGGATGTTTGCTCTGGAAACCTTGGCTCCGGGCCGCGCTTCTCTGCACAGCAAGCCCACTGAAAAGCCGCGGTTTTATCCTCTAGCCTGAATGGATACAAACTCAATGTCTGAGAAGATCACGGTCAACTCCGGTACTCCAAAACGACCACCATGACAAGTGACAATAAGTTGACAGAGAGTGCAAAATAGACAAAAACCAATACATCTGCTTTAAGTTGTTGTCCTTGACTTTGTCTTCTCTGATTGCTCATTGCTGTCATATTTTGAAACAACACTTGTCAATCAAACTAGACTTCCCGTTCCTTTTTCAGCGCATGTCCCCCCTGATGAACTTTGAGTCTCTACAGGTCCCTCTTTTATTTAATTTGTTTTGTCCTCTCACTCAAGACGGCTGCTCACGCTAATGATCCTTTTCTTCTTTTTCTATTGCAAACAAACTGAAAGTGTAAAATGGAGACACTTCAGTATAAAGGACTGTTACTTTCAAGGATTTTTTTTGGATTTGTCTTGTTCAAGAACAGATATTGGTCAGCCTGGTATTTTCTCCCATAAGTCGAAATTGTTGAAAGTGACGACCTCATCAAGCAATTTGAAGAAAAACATAGTCATTTTTTCCTTTTCAGTAACACCAGATTTATGTTGTGATCTAACAAAGCCTAGAAAAGTGAAGGGAAGAATGTAAACATGATTATTTCAGCTATAAACAGCAGTGGTTTTTGTTTTAGTCGGGTATATATAGCTGTGTATAATTAAAGCACATCCAGACAGGAAATTCTCACGTCAGTCACTCACCAGAGCAGGTTTACAGCACAACAGTTGTTTGAGGTACATCAGTACACCACAATTATTATTATTAAGGCTGTAGCAGACACATTTCAAAGAGCTACATGTACAAACACATCAGTAAAAGGTTATTAGGATAACTAACGTACGACTGAAGATGAGTAACATATTCTGATAAAATGAAATTCAGTACAACAACACCACAAGCTGCAGCTCCAGATATTCTTGCATCAACCCCCCTCTGCCACAGTGTCAACAAAAATTAAACATTATTCATTCATGTCTTTAGTTACAGGGCTGTTGTGTTCGTATAATATCTTACGAAAGGTTTTTCGCAAAAAAGTTAAAAATACCTAATTTTTCGTGCGCTTTTCTACGAATGTCTAGCAACACGTGTCAATTTTTGCTCGTTACATGCATACAATCTTTTCAAAATAAACTTTCGTCTTCACTTCGCTTAGGCAACAAACTACTTAGTTAGGTTTAGGAAAAGATCAACTTGGTTAGGCTTAGGCAACAAACTACTTCACATCAGGTTTAGAAAAAGATCGTGGTTTGGGTTAAAATAACGC
>CAKAOH010041521.1:16764-51536 GCA_916701665.1 Sebastiscus tertius
ATTACGTGGATTACATACAAATTGATTTCGTCCTGACCATCACGAAAACAATGTGTCACGTGTCTATGTGCATGAATCAATACATTAAATTCCGTTACGATTTCACAAACTGCTGTGCGACTGGGCTGGTATGTTGCAGGCTGTTCTCATACACCGTTTGTAATTATACCTACGAAAAGTAATGCACTTTAATTTGTAAATATCCCACAAAATCAATTTGTATTTAATCCACGTAATTGTGAACCAGGAAGTATTAAGAGTTACAATAGTTCAATAATGCTTATATGATGTGTAAGGAAGATTGGTGAGGATGTGATAACAGCTGCAGAGATATCAGTGACTGAAACCCTCTTGACTTGACCTTTCTGACCTTGCCAACCTCTCTGCCTCTTTATTTTTCATTAAAATAATACATTTGTTATTTCTCTCTCTCTTTATCTCTCTTTCCTCTTTACCTGTCTCTCTCTGTCTGTCTGTATCTCTCTATAAGTCCCGCTCTGGTTGCAACAGCTGCTTGATGTTTGTGACAGGCGGTGCGATAGCGCTGACAGGCTGGAGACGGTTATCAGAGAGGGCTGCCGCATGGGGCTCCGCCTGGCTAAATTGAAAATTGCAAATGAAAATCCTGCTCAGCGCTTTTTTTAAATTCATCAGCCATTATGTCGGATGACCTTTTGGGCGTTGGGCTCTGCTGATAAAACTCCAAATGACAACACTCGGGTCTGATCCAATTTTCAACACTGTCCCCTTCCTCACTCCCTCCCTTCCTCCTCCTCCTCCTCCTTCTCCTCCTCTCCGTCACCGTTCGACCCAGTGCCAGTGAAAATGATAGGCTTTCAGGAGAGCCTCCATTGTGCTGCAGATGAAGAGGTTTTGTTTGGAGGAGATGGCTCTGCCGTATGTGTGTGTGTGCTGAAGGAAGTGTGAGAGTTTGGGGGCACCGAGCGTGGCCTGGCCTGGCCTCGTCCTGGTCCCACTGTTGTTGTCCAATCACAGCAAGGATCAGAGGCCGGGAACGTGCGAGCATTTAGAAATACAGCCGAGGCTATGGGAGCAGAGAGAGAGGTGTAAGGGGATAATAAACACCAAGAGGAGATGTCACTCTAAATGGCTTTTCCTGGGTGGGTCAGTGTGTGCCAATATTGACTGACGTGTGCGTGTGCATGTGTGCATGTGCGTGTGCGTGCGTGTGTATCATCTCAGGAGAGGAGAAAGGAAAAGAAGGAACAGAGCTGATCCTCTCTGTCTATCAGAAGCTCTATCCATCTGTAATTGAATTCTCTCCCATTGTTGTTGTCTTTGTCTCTGGGGACTGGATGGTCAGATTTTTTTCCCTCAGTTGCTGCTTTATTACAGCTTCTACGTTAAAAACGTACAGATACATAATAAAAAAATTGCTTAATGCCCTTTTGTCCACTCAACTTTTTTATTGTGACAGATTGGAACAAAGTACAAGTGACCTGAAATGACCTGATTTCTATTTTTCTTTTTTTTTTTTTTTACGATTTTGAAATATATTTTTTTAATGCCAGAATCGATATATTTGCTTCATTTGAGTCTATGCAGAGGTAGAAGGAAGTTAACACTTTTATTGATGTAGTCTGAGTAACGTGACGTCACATCCGTTCCGTATCCGTCAACCAAAACAAACAGCAGCCAGCCGCGGCGGCTCCGCGTGGATACGACCTGCACTCTCACATATTAAATCCAACACTACACATACAGTAAAGTATAGAAACATTTTGGGTTTCACATATTGCAGGAAAAGCAGAGCTAGACATCATGGCTAAAGCTGCACGCTAACTCTGTCATGGACAGGAAACGTTATCGCATTGCGGTAACGTGTGATCAAGCCAACTGTCACTCGCATCTCCGTGGTCAAATCAGCCGACGCTACAACTGTAGAGCACTCATATACTGACATTTATGTTAAATGCATTCAAACGGCTCTGATGGAGCTGACCATGGATGTATAAAGAGAACGGACCTGACGGGAGAGCTAGCACTGGACTTGACAAAGTTAGCGGAAGTCTACACGTGTGACTACGTCCGGTTTTCAAAATAAGGTGTAAACAAAGGGAACTGTACCTCACTCCTATACCAAATTGTAGGTTTGATATCTATCCCTCAAAAAGTCATACATGGTTGATTTTGCAATTTCTATTCTCAGTTAAATGTATCAACAACTTGTTCTCTGGACATGTTCACTAAGCTTAAAATGAGAAAGCCATGACTTGCTTCGAATCTCTTATTTTTTTGTTCTGAAAGATTGCTAAATTTGTGTCAAATGGCTTTTTTGCTTTCAGTTATATGTGCCTCTGAATGGTTTAATATGAAAATATAAATGTGCATATACAGTATATATGTGTTCATACTCATCGCACGCTAATTGTATGCACAAAAAGTCATATGTGGCGTTGTGTGGGCTCTTTCTCTGTTTACAAGTGTATCTCAGCATGTGCCTACATCTGCGTTTGAGTGAGTGTGTATGTGTGTGTGTGTGTGTGTGTGTGTGTGCAGCTGTCCCAGGTGTGCGTTATTAATCAGTTATCAGGGCAGTTTATTTGCTGGGTGACAAGTTGCAATTTCCCCCCTGATTCAAGGCCTCTTTGTCAGGTGGGAATTACACTGAGAGCACATGACAAAACACTTCACCTCTGCTTCGTTCCCTCACTTCTTCTCTCTCCCTCTGGATTTTACCGGCTCTCTTTTCAGCCTTTCTTCCCTCCCCCTGATGTCAGCGTCCCGTTTCCCACTCCGTCTCTCACTGCCTCGACATCTCCCACATCTCTCTTTCTTCATATTCTCTCCCTCCATCTTTTCCCCTTCTTCCTCTTCTATATTTATTTTACCTCCCATCAACAACATCATCCTCAGCCCTTGGAGTAAAAAAAGGCGGACTGTATAATTAATCACACAGCTTGGTCTAATTAGAGATGAATACGCGTTGTCCTCTCTTGTCACACACACACACACACACACATCTCAGCTTCTCGGGCCTAATAGCAGTTGATGCTGTATTAACTGCAAATGGGGCAATCCCCGCAAGAACCCCTCTTGCCTTGATGAATCTGATGAATGTGACAATAATTAGTGAAGACAGATGAGAGGTAAATTACCACTGACAATGTAATGCTGTCCTGTCTGCCACTAGAGAGAGAGAGAGGGAGAGAGAGATTGCCAGGATGTCAGAGAGAAAACGAGAGAGGGGGAGTAACAGACATTGAGGGACACAGAAAGTAGTTTGGTTTCATGCAAATTATTATTTTCATGCAAATTATGATGCATTGATTTAGCTTAATGGATTTTTTTTTAATTTCCTCAGCAAAAAACTTTCTCGATGTATTACTATAATAGATGCTAAATGATTATACAATAAAAATTGAATGTGACACATTGACCTCATTTACACCTGGTATTAACACGCTATCTGTGTTAGGAAATGTATGGACCCGTAAAATATAGTTCCTTAAAGCAGCAGTGGGAAGAGAAAAAAATCTTTTTTTTTTATAAAACGTTCACCCAATCCTGACAGTAAGTGCATGAGACAGTTAAAAAATCATGTGCCTCTGTGTCAAAAAAACAACCAATCAGAGCCAAGCTGCAGTCTTGCCGTCTCTGAGCAGCTGTCAATCACTCGCAAACTCCGATCAAACGGCCAAACTAGGCGACGCTGATCAAATATGAATCAATATTCTGTTATTGTAACTCCTATTTCTCTCCTTGCAGTGTACTGTTTAGCTGTAAAATGAGAAAGTTTGTGACCAGGCAGCCCTATTGAGATCAGTTGAGGAAATACCAAGCACCGCCCACCAGCCGGAGCACAACCAATAGGAACGCTCTCTCTGAAATGACCTGTGATTGGCCAAAGTCTCCCGTCACGGGCTAGATTTTTGTAAGGCCTGAAAACAGAGCCAAGAGGAGGTGCAGGAGTCTAGTTTTCTCTCAGAACACCTGAATTACAACATGCTGAAAGGTTATTATGAAATTTTTGCACAATGATGCCAAAAACATTCTGCCTACTGCAGGTTTAAGGAAATTTAGTTGCTGGAACCATGCATCCTAATTCACTTTTAACTTTTTCTTATCTCAGAAGTTTTCAAAAATTCTCCAGATAGTTCGATGGAAACATAGAGAGCCATGCAGAGAGAGACGGACGGATAGTAAGTGTAGCAGCAGCAAAGCCTCAGGACTAATTACTGCTCTCTGCCAGAAAAGAAAGAGAAAGAGAGCGAGGGATGATGAGGGAAGAGAGAGAGAGAGATGGTAATTGTTTTCGTCAGAGGCAGTGGGGAGCTATCAGGGTAATAAAGTTAATTAGCAGAACAAACAAGGAGAGAGAGAGAGGGATGGAGAGAGGGAGAAGGACAGAGCGATAGATTTGATGATGATAAACGGCAGCAGATCTGACACCAGAAGAAAACAGTGAAATCAATTATTCTTATTTTCTTCCTCCGGTGGGGGTAAAAAAACACACAAGAGCCACTGTAGAGCTCAACGGCATGGAACCAAAACTCCTCCTCCTCTCTTATCTAGAGCTCATTTACCCACCGTACTGTGTGTTGTGTGTGTGTGTGTGTATGTGTGTGTGTGTGATCAGCTTTCCTTGTCGCATTTTTTTTTTGACACATTTACACTTGTCAGAATCAAAGTGATAAATATACAAACATACTATAAATGCATGTGTTTGTTTATCTACCCTGCGTTAGGGGTGTCGCCAAATTGGAATTGGCGATAACCGTGATATTTACAAATGAAATATTGATATCATATGATGATATTGTGTAAATGATCCAGCATCTCTTAAATCATTTTATATGTACAGTTATGGTTCAGGGCCTTCAGGGCTTCAGGCCTTTTTATTTCACAACAATGACCTGCAACAATAACCTGCTAGCTGTACTTAATCCCGCTTATTACACGGCTATTTACTTAAGAAATCAATAATTTGATACAAAAACGGTCCGCCAGAGTCTGACATCAGAACTACGCCCATAGCAACGGTATGTTATACATAGCAACGGTCTGCTGTAAAGAAATAACAGACCGTAGAATGCCGTGATTGACCAATCCGAATCGAGTATTCAACACAGCCGAATAATAATATTAGCTAACTCATATAGCAATAAGCTGCTGGAGAAATAATAACAAGCAACGTTTTCAAGTACAACAGAACACACCACACACACACACACACACACACACACACACACACACACACCACGTTATGCTGAATCATTTTCAACAGCTAAACCAATCAAAGCCTTGCATTATTGAATCATGTGGATTTCAATGTCTCTCGCCATAGCAACCAAACAGTATCTGACAGGCCATCACCGGGGCAACGTTGTGACAGGCCAGGTAATGGAACCTGTGTCACTGACATCACATGCACGGGAAACACTTCATTATGGGAGAGGTGTGTGTGTGTGTGTGTGTGTAAGGAAACCGCTCTCTACAGAGCGAGCATGCTTTCTGTCATGTCTCATTTCCAAGATGCTGTAATTCTGTAATTGTACAAGGCATGCTGAGGGTGTGTGTGTAGGTGTGTGTGTCTGTGTGTATAATATTAAGGTGTGAATTATTCCCTGTAGTGCTCTTTGATTCTGCAGCACTGAAACACAAAATACATGTTGAACTCAAAGGAGATAACAGTTGCTTAGTGGATTGTTTATTTAGGGGTACATGAAACAGAGCTATGACAAAGCTTCAGAAATATCTATTTGAATCTGCTTGATTTCCTTCCCCTGAAGATACGTCAGCCTATAATCCACAACAATTTCATAAACATACTGTAGATATTTTGCTACTCTCTCAACTTGGTACCAACTGTGATCCATACATGATGATCAAAGTGGAAGTGAAGTCCATTATTTTCTATATTAAGACACCTTAGATTGGATTATTGTCCTTACACACATACCACAGGTGGAATTTGTTTGTATAAAGTACTGTAATCCATGGTTGGGGAAGTTTAAAATTGTGACTTAATTGGATTCATGAAGCGTCAGTGTTTCTTACAGTTTAATATACCATACGTACTAATGTGCTGGTTAAACTGTTGACCTGAACTCATGTATATTTTTCATGCCAGACAATACTAACCAATACTGTAGGTTTCTTGTCACTATGTTTACAAGAGCTCTGTTACAGTTTCTTGTTTGAATCATGACCCCTACAACACAATGTATTACAACTTGGGTTTTATTTCAGTTCTAGATATGATAGCATCAGAATAATTGCTGAGATGCTGAGGAGGTGAGATAGCTAAGAAATGCGACATTCAACTTGACCAATGGTCTAAACGGATTTATTTGGAGGTAAAGCTAAAGGTTTGTACACGACTTTGGCAAGTGGTAGGTTGAACCAGGACGTCTGAAAGTTGAACAAGGACGTCTGACTATGAGTAAGTACCTCATACAACCCCACTTCAAAAACACCCACAATATCCCTTTAACAGCTCGTCCTGTAAGGCTTAGTATGTTATAGAAATAGGAAGTAGATGGTCAACAGGAGCAGGTGAAAAGAGCACCCCCAGAAAAATGCTGGATATACCGTTTGATTGACAAGTGATCTTTAGAAAGTGCAGCGCAGGAACATGGCAGCAGTTAAAGCTTAGCATCACTGCGGCCTGCGGCACTATAAGGCCCTCATGTGGCTCCGCTGTCCGACATGGTGAACGCATTAGTAAACTGAACCACCGGCGTGTCCCTAAAATACACTTTCTTATCAGGGGTGTTTCCTTTTTGGGTAAACAGTCACAAATAAAAGGCTCTCCTTCTTGCGAGTGTGTTTCAGGGAAATGTATGTATAATATATATATTGTCAGTTTGGGTTTGTTTGGTTTGGGTTGCCAGGATGTCTGGTCTGGGTGCGTTTGATTCGGTTGTCAGGCAGTGCCTTTGGACTGATGTGCTGTTAGAGACCATCACCTGGGACATGTGATAGCTTATCAAAGTCTGAGCAGCCCTTCTGATGCACACACACACACACACACACACACACACAGACACACACACACACACACACAGACACACACACACACACACACACACACATACACCTTTCACCTACTAGAAGAGGGTGAGTTTGGTGTGTACGTGTCTTTGTGTGTGTGTGTGTTAGTGTGTGTGTGTGTTACTCTAGTCGTCAAGGGAACCCTGGTTGGAAGGACAGTTTGACGTCTCGCTTGGCATCATGGGAGACGGCTGTCACCTGACGATGCTGCCACCACGGAGATAACCTTCAGGGTGACAGCCGAGACAAAGACACACACACACACACACACACTCGGAGGAATGTATACAGGCAAACGTACACACACACATATGGAGCCACATACATGCATGACCGCTCAAACACACACCGCAGACTTCACCCGCTGAGCTAAACACAGTGAGATTGATCCTAATTAGTACTAATCAATATGTTGATTGATAGTTTTCACCGCAAAGAAAACGCCCGACCTCCAACAAAGAGAGGTCAGAACATCCTCTCCTGATTCTTTACAAAAGTCTGATAATCAGAGTACCATGAAACAACCTGTCACATTTCCATCAATGTAAAGACAGTAATGAGAATCTCACAGGGAAGCTCCGTGAAGAAATGGTTTATTTTGTGAACACATCTCATTTTCTCTGCACGCTGGTGGCAACAAAGACTAACATGTTGTGGTGTCAGCATGTATTTGCTTGGCTGTAGGAACCATGATTGTCCAGTGTTTGTATGTCTTCCTGGTGGGCCAGTGAAGAGCACACGTTGTTGCTTTTGTCAGCGGTAATGACATTTCTACTCACAGTGGTGATGATTCAACTTGTGGCATGTTCCAACCCTCCACCAGCAAAGATATAGCTGCAGTGAAAATACTATTTTCCCAATATAAACACATTGCACAGAGTGCATTTCCACCAGAGTGACCTTGTTTGATTCAATCACACTACAAAATACCACTTCCCTTATCATTTTTTATATCCATGTCATATCTCTAAAAGGAATAGTGTGTAACATTTAGGGGGATCTATTGGCAGAAATGGGATATAACATAAATAATTATGTTTTTTTGAGTGTATAATCACTTGATAATAAGAATCGTTGTGTTTTAGTTACCTTAGAATGAGCCATTTATATCTACATACAGAGCGGGTCCTCTTCACGTAGCCGGCCACCATGTTTCTACAGTAGCCCAGAACGGACAAACCAAACACTGGCTCCAGATAGGGCTATTCACGTTTTGTACGTTTTGCGTTGGCCACTGTAATTCACCTACATGCTTGGCACATGGGACACGTTTTAGTTGGTTGCAATATGCAAAGGTGCAAGTGTGTAGGATCTGGCGCCATCTAGCGATGAGGTGAGGAGATTGCAACCAACTGAGGCCTTTCCCGTGTGCCAAGCGTGTTGGAGAGCTACGGTGGCCA
This sequence comes from Sebastiscus tertius, assembly GCA_916701665.1. NCBI lineage: Eukaryota > Metazoa > Chordata > Actinopteri > Perciformes > Sebastidae > Sebastiscus > Sebastiscus tertius. Next base: position 25,182 of record CAKAOH010041521.1, read on the forward strand.
ATGCAAAAATGTAAATGACCATCAGTTGTTGTAAGTAGCGTAGGTCATTTGGAGCAGAGCTGGTGTGTAGAGTGTGTGAGAGGTGAGTGGTGAAGCAAGAGGGAGAGCAGCGGCGACAGGAGCGAGTAACATTTTCGACTCCGGCCTAAGCAGGAAAAGTTAAGAGTTTGGTTCGTCCATTCTGGGTCTACTGTGGAAACATGGCGGTACAACATGGCGGACTCCGTGAAGCGGACCCGGTCCCAATGTCAATATGAACGTCTCGTTCGAAGGTTACGAAAACTCAACGATTCTCATTTTCAGGTGATTATACACTAAAGAAAACATACTTATCAATATTATATTCCATTTCTGCCAATAGATCCCCCTAAATGTTACACACTGGTCCATTAAGTAAAGTGACTTCAGTAAGTGGACTCTTTTTTAAACAAATCTCATGTTTCAAAACTACCATTGGTGTTTGAAACAGAGCAATTTGTACATGTAATCTTGTAATCACTGGAATCTTAAATACAGTAAACACATTATCTTTAATGATTTTTCTTTGTGGGAGAGTGCCCAATCTTTAAATTTTTTGAAAGATGTATTATGTCCCATTCTTTTTCTCCCTGGATCCAAGTCATTTAAAAGTAAGCATCTGTCAAGTCTGAGTCCTAATACCATATTTTATATTTTAACCAGCAGCAACACTTTAAAGAACTGTCTCCTACAAATCACATTCATATGCTTCTCATTTATTTTATTTCTTGGGCCTCAAGTTTGACTTTCTCAAGAAGACAATCTTTCTCTAACCTTAACCAAGATCTGTTAGCTGCTCTATTGTTTCATCTTGATGAGGGTTTATTTCATACGGGGCTTGCAGTATAATTTTGACTTCTTTTTTTTTGCCTCAAGCTTTGGTGAGGTTTCTTCTTTTCTTGCATATTTGGGTTCAGCTCTCTCTTTGTTACTGTCATGTGGATTTTCCCATCATGTCGACAGGTTATCATTTGACTTTTTTGTTCGGCACTTGGATAATTTCACCTTTTCCACCTTTTCTGACAGAGCAAATCAATACAGCAGGAGCGCTCTAACTAGTAGCTTTTATTTCTAAATTACTGTGACTATGAGGAGTTTTTTAGAACAATAGAGAGACTTGAACAACCAGGCTTGTTTAACAGAAACTAGAAACTGACTTTCCTCTCTCCCTCGGCTCTGTTTAAACTCAGATTTATCACACAGAAAACAAATATCTGTATGTTCAGATCCGAAAAGGCGCATTTCACAGTGGTGAAGAAATAAATATTGACTCTCTTGACATCAGAGTTTAACGGCTGGCACAGCTAATATCACCGTTTTAACAGATGGTAAAGTTTTACCAGGTGCTAATGCCAGTGATTTATGCGGTGTTCATCCTAACAGTAAAGGTAGTTAGAATTTCAAATGTGTTATTCTTCAGCTAACACACACACACTGTGAGAATACAGGCCCGAGGGCTAACGGTAGCCTTTCCAGGGGTTTAGGAAGCCCCGTCGTTCTCCTGCGGTGCTGCACTGTCATGTAGATGTGACCCAACGATCATCTCCTCCATTCAGCACGCCGCCCTTTGTTTTAAGTCCCCGCCCTTTATGTGCATGTGTGTGTGTGTGTGTGTGTGTGTGAGAGAGAGTGAGTCAGTGAGTGTGTGTGATGCATGTGTGCGTAATAAGTAAGTACGTAATTCAGTAAGTAGGTAAGTATCCCTCCCAGCATTTCCTGTCTTATGGAGCTCAGGCGGCGTTAGCCAGGGTTAGCCGAGGCTTTAGCACCTGCTGTCACTGCTGCAGTCCCACTCACTTGTCCAGACACAACGGCTTTAGCTTGGAGATGAGGATTACTGCTAGTAATGTGTGCTAAGAGCATTAGCTCGGGCCTGGGTGGGTAATAGATTGTTAGAAAGCATCAGACAATAACCAGGAACTGCCTTTATTTGAATAAAGTTGGTAGCGCCAAACAAAAAGCTAGGAAAAAGTTGGCGAAATAAAACTCATATGTGTCAAGGAGAGTTCCTCTTTTAGAGCAACACGTGTATATTACATGTATGTTTGAATGCCAGTGAAACAGCAGAGGAAAGTGGACTTTATCAGCTTATCCAAAATCCCGGAAACAGAAGTCATTAACCGACTCAGCTGAGATTTTGATGACACTCGAACATGTGTCTCATTGGTCACGAAAATTATATTTGTATATATGCACTCACTGACCCTAGAGATTGACAGGAAGTTGTTCATTTCAACACATCCTTCAATATAATAGTGTACATAATACATTTCCACTGCTGAATTTAAAGAATTCAAGTCAGATGATCAAAACCAAAGGACATCTTTTTGCTTTGCATGACCACATGAGAAACCTATTAGCTGGATTCTCAACATGCACAGGGCCGTCTTTACACTCCTTTAAACTGCTGCGTGAGTGAAAACAGTGTGCATCACCTTGATTTTCCACCACTAAATTCAACTCTGACCCAAAATGTAATTGAAAAAAAAGGTGGAATTTTATTGGTACCAAATCTGGCAATAAATTAGAATGGGCAATTTCATTTTGTGTATCCCAGAGTTAAAAAATCTGTACTCATCATACCATATTGGAATTGGCAAAGGGTCACAAGCAAATATCTGAGGATGTGGATACACCAGGTTAAATAAAAAAAATTTCAATCATGTGTTTCACATTCTGATTCAAATAAAGCTGACAAAAGCAGACCGATCAAGCTGCTTTGTGTGATGTTAAGAAAGCATTCATTTAGCAGACTAATTAGAAAGAAAAGAAAAAAGTTGTGACCCGGCCGCATGAAAAAAATAGTCGAGCCAAAACCAATCAGCGCCCACCAGCTCAATATCAACTACGTTTTCTTATAAAACACCACAGTGTGCCAATAAGTAACTCAGTAATGGGAAAATGAAAACTTTTACACACATCTGAAGTCACTTTGATATGTATGAAAATATTTAAAACCAACGCCGTACACTGCTCTAGTGCTGAATCATCATATCACTCCTCCACTGATTAGCATTCATCCTCCTCTGGTGAGAAATATTATGATCACTGGTCTTCTGGAGACCACTGGTTTGACTGGCAGACACAGATACACATACACACACGCGGAGACCTCTCAGTGGGTGCCAGCAGCAGACCAGGTAATGATGGCTATTTCAGTTTCTCTACTCCTGATGTTCACATTGACTGGCAACCTCACACTGAGACAGATAATCTACTCTCCTGCCTTTTTTCGCCTTGTTTGGGAGAGAGGCAGATAGGAAGTGGGCAGAATACTCTCCTGTTGTGTATCAGCGGCGTGCCACTCACACTCACCCCTAGGATGCTCACATGTGGATGAGCAACACACACACACACACACACACACACCTGCACAGAGAAAGAGTTTGTATGTTGATCAACAGAGGAAAAGAGCAGAAAAGGCGACGATGGAGAGGAACAAACATGAGTCAGAGAAAACAGAGCGACGAATACACGATCATTCATGAAGAAAAGGGAAAGATAAAGCAAACAGAGTGCAAAGGAAAGCTACAAAAAAACAAATAAAGAGACACAAAGTGACCCACAATGATCCAGTTAATAAAGAAAGGTTTCCAAAATGAAGATATCTTACAAAGTAAATCTACGCTTAGCAGCTATAAAATCTCCACAAAGACATTAAACTCTAGTAGAAGTCATTGCCCCAGTAAAGGAAAAGAAAACCCTCAGGATCAGATGCTGTGACTTTATCATTGAAAAAGGTTGTCATAGAAACTAATGGAAAGAAAGAAGCATCTGAAAGTGTCTGTTGACTCTGCAAATAAAACCAAATTGAAGATGAAACTGATATCTTTAAAGCCACAAATATCTTCCTATCTGATGTGTATTTGACGGCCTTTCCTGACTAAATAGATACAAAACAAACAGACAACAGCTGTACAAAGTTATACTAATTCTCATTAATTCCCAAGAGGCAACCTAAGTATACATGCCTTGCTATTAATGCAACTGCCTCTGAAAATACAATCTGCAGTAGATGCATAGAGAGAGAGAGAGAGAGAGAGAGAGAGAGGGAACGGAGGAGGGTTTCCGCGTTTCCTGCTGAATTGCAAAGCGTCTCGGTGTGTAAAAGACACAAGACTAATCACTCTCATTGTGGCCTATTTCCATGGTAACTCTGCGCCGAGCGGTAATTTAGCCTCGCTAGCTAACGACACAGAGCGAGTCATTATCTTAGCGCCAGGCTAGGGCCTCCTATTTAAAGATTCACACCATGAATGAACAATTAGAGAACAGATTGGCCTAAGTGGGGGAGAGAGACAGGAAAAGACGGAGGGAGAGAGGAGACCGGGCCAGTATGTGGTCACCCCTCTGTCCATCCATCCATCCATCTATCCAGGGATGCCCTGTGTGCGGCTTTAATTTACACCATTGTTGATGTGCTCACCCTTCAAACAAGGAACATCTTCACATGTACATACTGTACTGTATCATCCAGTCCATGTATATCCAGACAGTATTTATTTCTTCCCACTATTTGTGTTGTTTACAACTTCCAGAACACTTGACTTGCATATCAACATATTATTTCATTTTAATATTGTGTTCTCATTTTATCGTTGCTCATTATTGTTCTTAGCTGTTATTTCTATTCTGTGTAAGTACATTGAGAGAGCTGCGTAAAACTGGAGTCAAATTCCATGTACCGAATCTTTGACCGTTGCCATGGTATTCAACCTCCAAATCACAATTAGTCCTTTTTTTAATTGTTTATATACAGTATATATATAGTATAGTATAAATATGTAATGATAATGTATAAATCCCCAAATAGCCCATGAAATAAGGAATAATCCCACATCGTTATAAATTATTATTAGTTATTCTCAAACGGATATCGCTGTTTGTTGCATGTAGAGATGTGTGTGTATACAGCAGTGTGGTGAAACGGGGGAGATGGAGACAGAAGAACATGTCAGCCTTCCACACCGCACTGCTCCGCGAAGCTTCGAATACATTCGAATATCTCTCACCGAAGCTTCAATAGTAGACAATATAAACAGATCAGCAGTAGACATACATAGTTTGTGTTGCAAAGTAATAACGTGAGCTTGCACATATCTCACTGGCCAATGCAGGCGTGTTGTTGCTGGAAAAGTTTAACAGGATTCAACTTTTTTTTTACCGGAATACCCTGTTTTGGTTTGTTTTTTAGCCAGAGCCCTCTGCGCTGGCAACTCCAATGTGTCAGTGAAGTGCCCTCATTGAAATAAATGAGTGTAAAATCATGATCATGTTCATTTAATTGTGAGAAGCCAAAATCTTGATCGTGATTAATATTGGATTAAATGTGCAGCCCTACTCAAAGGCATTCATAGTGTTGCAGGTTTCAAACAATCACTTTATTTGAAGCATACTGACACCTTAAACCTTAAACACAGAGGTTGAACGCTGTCATCCTGTTGATATGGAAGGAAATAACAAATGACCTATTTTGTTGTTGTGTTTGGAGGACCGACCATCCATTCATCCATCTATCCATCCCTACAGTTCCACATTTCACACCCCTCATGTGTCTCCTGTTTCCCTCCCAGATCCCTGTTGTCCTTTGGTGTACCCCTCCAACACACACACAGCCATCCCAAAACACACCACGGCAACCCTCCTCAAGGTCAGCATCTTATTCAAATGGTACTCTCTGTGTGTGTGTGTGTGTGTGTGTGTGTGTGTGTGTGTGTGTGTGTGTGTGTTTTAACGTCTCTCTCACTCCCTCTCTCCCTCTCTCTCTCTCTCTCTCTCTCTGTCAGGCCTTTTGTGTGTCTCCTTCTGAAGAAGCTGTCAAGCTGTACTGTTTAATGGCTCACAGGAGGGACAAAAAGCATACTTTGTTTTGTTTTGTTTGCCTGCCGTGGTGTTCGGCTGAGGGAGTGAGTGGAGGAGAGAGAGAGAGAGAGAGAGAGAGAGAGAGAGAGAGATGGGGGAGTGAGGGGGGTAACATGTAATTTACTGTTTGCCCCACTCTACTGTACATTGCTTTAGTCATGCTAATGCTGCTCTTTGTCGGGCTGAGGAGATAGCCATCAATCAGCTGTCAATTGGTCAATTGAAAAGAAAGAGAGAGAGAGAAAGAGAAGGCCCCTGTTCCCTCCCTCCTCATCCTCCTCCTCTTCTTCTTCTTCTCCTCTGCTACCTAGCGGACTTGGGGGTCCTGGGAAAGCCTGGCAGCTGGATCCGGATCTGGATCTGGAGTCCAGGTGGAGGGCAGGAGGAGGAGGAGGAGGATCTGGGGGCAAAGCAAAAAATGCGAATGCATAAAAATAAGTGTGTTTTTGTGTCGTCATGATTAGCTGTCGGTGTGTCAAAAGCCCCTCAGAGTCTTTGTTATCTTGTTGTTGTTGTCAAAAAGCATTTAAAAAGCAGTATCTAATTGTAATATGACACCACAGTACCACTCACAGCCGTCGGCCGCTGTCAGCAGAGGATGAACCCTCCATTATGCTAGCTAATGTTAGCGCCACGATAAGCTAACAGGCCCATTAGTGCCAGTTCATTTAGCTCGTTAGCCGAAGCCTCGGGGCTGATGACATTCATTACATATCATTAGTGCACAATTAACATGTCTCACTCAGGCGACGTCGCTCCCAATGTTACACGACACTTTTAATCATGTTTTATGAAATGTTTCCGCTGGCGTGACATGATTTATGAGTTTTACATGACAGGGCGTTCATTACATTACCCAGCTGTAATCATAAAGGGCTGCTGCAGACCGATCCCAGGTCCAGAGTCACAAACCTGCTCTGTCCTTGTGACTGAAACTTGAAAAGTAGTTTATTTACATTTTACATTTTTTTTTTACCTCCCGTCAATTCACTTTTCATTTTATGGCTTCCTTCGCTATTAATCTTCCAGAAATGCAATTTACATTCCACATTCCAGTGTGTCAAGGTAAAATTTCTGAAGATGATTCAGTTCTCACTTTTAGAAGATTACATTTCTGTTTTGAGAAAAAAACTTCCGGATAGTAACAGTCGAGATGAGGTGTGTCAGATTTCAAATACTTTTGAGGTTAGTTTTTTTGTCCATAGTTGTGATTCGTTGGACTGACGACCCAGTTTTCATTCAGAAATGTGTATGATTTTGACACTAACTGTGGCAGCCAAATGCAGTGGTGGAGAATACATGTACTCAGGTACTGTGCTTGAGTACAATTTTGAGGTATTTGTACTTTACTTTATACTTCTACTCCACTATATTTCAGAGGAATATCTTGTACTTTTTACTCTGCTACATTTACAACTATAGTTACCATTTAATTAGCAGATTGAGATTTTACACTTATATTTTAAAATATGATGAATTGTTAGAGATTAAACTTCCCAAGAGTATATAAAGTAGTTTAATACTTCTGCTGCATAATGAGTACTTTTACTTTTGATACTTTAAGTACATTTTGTTGATATTACTTTGATACTTTTAGTAAGATTTTGAATACATGACATTTACTCATAGTATTTTTTCCACTGTTTTATGGCAAATTATATTTCAGCATCTGAATACTAAATATCCGAATAATCAGAATAATTTTTGCAGTGTTTTTTTAATTACTGGTGTAAATCACAATACCCTTTGATTTAGGTATGATGTATCAGGCTCCAAAGAGTTTGCTTTAGTACATTTGCAAATCGGTTCCTTGAACAAACTTAAATTCAGATGAGGGTTGGGAGATTTGGCTAAAATTGATATCACAAGCTATATATAATGAAATCACAGAGCCCTTGAAGTCCTGAGAGGTGATCGTTTTTTGTTTTATGTACATAAGGTAATAACCTTGGGTGCCCCAAATAAAATGTCAAATATAGACAAATAACATATAAAATGATTAAATTGATGTTACATACAACAAACTCTCAATGTTATTCATCACATTAGAAAAACAACCACTAAATCTAACAACTGATTTTATTTGTTTTTAATTATAATTTGCTTTGTATCAATAATTTAAATATCAGTTTTGTGAAAAGATAACATGATTATTTGACTGAAAGTCGACAGCCTTTATCATAAAGCCCCACCCAGCCTTAATGGTGCTCTGTACGATATTCATGCATTATTATAGTATCAAACTACTATTTGTTTTATAAACATATAGGGGAGTAATGTCTACCTGAGTAGAGAATGAAGTCGCTCTCCCTCTATATGTGTTGTAATCTGAGCTTCTCTGTGCTTTGTTGACATCGCCGGGCCGGCTGCTTTTAATGCATGTTCATGCATGTGAGCGTGCCCCACTGCCTAGCTCACGGCCGCCGCTCTGCACTGCTGTAATACAGCGGTCACATCTGATATCGCCGTCCCGACCGATGGCGCCATTGTGGAAGCATAGCGCCCGCCCTCTGGTTCTCCCCCAGGTTAACACTGTTAACTCTGTCAGCACTGTTGCAGTTTTTTTTTCACTGTTAGCACTGTTAGCACCATTAGCTAAGAGCCACCGGCTCTGCTGTCGCCACATTGAGAGCCTTGCGGAAGCAATAGTAATGCTCCCAATCTTGCATTTAGCACCTTTAATTTAGATCAGGTCACTTAGATAATCTGGATTTGATCTTCAATCCAGAAGACTGTTGCATGTTTTGTTAAGAATTTCACAGAAAGTGAAATTCATAATTTCACAAGCAATGTTTTGCATCTTATTTTTTCAAGTGAAGTTGCTTTAACAAGTTCTTGTGATGGAGAACCTTGAGAAATCCTTTATATACAAAGATCTAAGAGTGCATATGAGCCAAGACAGTCCAACACACACACACACACACACACACACACACACACACACACACACACATACACACACACAGAGGTACAAACAGTACTATTCTCTTTTTTTCTCCGTATCACACCCACCCACTGATCCACACACAGACATAGAGAGAGAGAGAGAGCAGTATTGATTTTGCTGTCTCCAGGCTGTTGAGAGTGTGTGTGTACTTGTGTGTGTATAAAAGGGATTAAGGCCCTCGCTCGGCTGAGATACCATCAGCCATCAACCCTGCTAGTCCGCTTCGGGCTTTCCCGGCTGCCACATTGTCTATTCTGCTCCGCTATGTGAAAAATGTTGAATATCAACAATGGCTTTCAGTGGTGTATTGTTGAGTTTTTGTATGAACTAATCTTGCCTCAGTGAAAGAGACCTAGGGCTTGGACAAAACGTCTAGAGCCACAGCATTCCTAGCTGGCTCTCCCCTTGAACACTGAGCAGAAGGCTGGGGCTGAGGGAGGCAGAGTAGAGGGGAAGGCAGGCTGGAGGAGAGGCAGGGACAGGGAGAGCCCAGGCCGGGGTAGGAGCTCCGAGGCTGGGGGTTAGGGGGGTGACAGTGGAGGAAAGTGTGAAGGTGGAAGGGCGGGGTGGACACGGGCTAAGGTGGGAGAAAGGTGAAGATGAGGAGAGGCCGCGATCAAGGTGCCATAGCTGGGAGAGGAATGCTAGGCGGGTTAAAGACGAGGGATAAGGTTAGGCGAAAGTGTCACATGGAGGAGGAGGAGGAGGAGGAGGAGGAGGCCAGGTAGGCAAGATAAAGTGATAGTGAAGAAGAACTAGGAGACAACTGAGACTCGGGTGGCAAAGGTTGAAATAGACAGAAATAAATCACGTTTGTGCTGAATGAGTGTTAGGAGAAGACTGATTTTAGGCTGAAGAAGATGTCTAAACCAGTTAAGGTATAAGACCTAGTCTGGGCTAGAGATGAGACAGGTAGCAAGACAACCAGAAACCAAAATATGGGCAGAAAAAGTCCTAGCTTTACAAAAGGGGGAGTCTATTTTTTGCTTTTCCTGCCATGGATGTAATGCATGATTTGGACAGCGGCCGACGTCCAATCAGACAACAGGACCATAGGCCTTGTCATAACGACAACCATGACATCACTGCAAGGTAAGCTGACGGCTGAATGGTTGACCGAATCCGTGACTTTGTTACCGACACAGAATAGTTTGATTGGCTGATTGGTTTTAATTCCAGGTGTGGGTGCAGATGTAGAGAGTGTGTGAACTGTCAGAGGCCATGAAGAGTTTCCTTGCAGGCTTTCCTGACTGTGCTGGTGTTTTCATGCAGATGTGATCTGGTAGCAAAATGCCTGCGGTGCAGTTCAGAGTGAGGTTTCTGTCCCTGTGTGTGTGTGTGTGTGTTGCCATCTCTGTGGTCTCCCTCCACATGTCTCCTTCCTGTCCCGCTGTGTCTGATGAGGCTCCTGCAGATAGATGAAGAGAGGTGGAGCTGGGATGGAGTCGATAGTGATCTTTTTTTTTCCACCGTTTGTATTGGATTCTGCTTTCAGATGTTCTTCTTGGAGTCATGAGAGTGACATCATGTTGTTATATTAGCAGTTTGAAACTGTTTTTTCCTCAGTTTTCTTCATTATGGCAGAATATTTTACAGCATTTACAAAAATCAAGTATGCATACTGATACTATTCATACTTTTCCTCTTTTCCTCTCATACCTCTACGCTGTCTCCTGACCTGCAGACGGAAATTTTGTGGGAATTGAGAATGATTTTACTTTGGATGTAAGACATTGAAAGTACAACATTTAAGAAGTTAAGAACAAGTTCAAAACGTATTCTATATTTCTGTAAAAACTAATCGATTAGTCGACAAAATGGTGCAAGAGTGTAAGAATTTCTTTGGTCAAGGACAGCCTTACAATTTGCGCAAGGTGATTATATTAAAATTTGGGGTGGTATTTATGGATTCTTCATATTTTTCATTATCTTTCAGAGAGAGAAACACTCACAGAGAACGGTTGTCACAACAAGTATTCTGATACTCTTCTCTGTGGAGTCTATAGGGGTCAACATGGTGTGTGTGTGTGTGTGTGTGTGTGTGTGTGTGTGTGTGTGTGTGTGTCAGTTTGGGGTCAGTGCCACGGAAACCTGGAATTGAGAAATGGTTGGCTTAACCCCTCACCCCCAATACACACACACACACACACACACACGGACATGTGAACATCAGTGCAGTCTAATCGGCAGCCCCTGGTGATTTGTCCTCTCAGCTTGAAGCCCTGTCATTCCTCCCTGCTCTCCTCACAATTACAGCCCTGAACTGAACTAGAAAATCTGCTCCAATCTAGCAATTAGTCCTGAGGCCACTGGCTGTGTGCGTGCATGTGAGCATGTGAGCATGTGAGCGTGTGTGTGTGTGTGTGCTGTGTGTGTGCTGTTTGTGTGCTGTTTGTGTCCCCATCCTTGTGAGGACCAAACAGGAAGACTGAAGTTGGTGACATCCAAATAGTGAGTTTTGTGTTTCTGAGACATTGATATGTCGTTGTCAAATTAATATAGATTTTTTTGTAAGCAAATTAGTCCACAGTGGAGATGATTGTTAGCTAATAATAGCAATTCTCTAAATTAAAACCACATTCATCCTGAGCCCCTTCAGAGGATGCTGCAACTTCTTGCACTCCTTCCTTGCTTTATGTGCAGTTATCAGAAACTTTATCTTTAGCTCCATTTACACTTGAAGAACTGCGCTATCTTCCTATTTTGTGCTGTAAAGCAATGCAGAAGACTTTGTACTAAATTGAGAGACCGAGGCTGATGATGATAATGCTGATTTTGTTCTTTTGTCTTTTACATATACATTTTAAACAACATATAAGTTACTATTATTAACTTGGTGCAATTATTGTAAACGCATTTGTCTCTGTCAGGGGTGAGTGTTAAGGACGACTAAATGAAGATACAGCTCTCATGGCCAATCATTTATATAGAAGCAAAGATGTTAGAACTTGTCTAAATTAAGTGAAGAAGACAAAGATTTTGAATGGATTTGACTCATTTTTGAAAACTTGTTTTATTTCAGACTGTTCTCATACACCATTCATAGCTATACCTACAAAAAGTAATGCACTGTAGTTTGTGTATATCCCACAAAAGCAATTTGTATGTAATCCACGTAATCTTGAATCAGGAAGTATAAAGACCTACAACGCAGCATAGGGAGGAGGTCAGGGTGAATGGGTGGGTCAAAAAACACACTAGAATTTCACCCAGGAGACCAACGTTTGTGTCCCGTGTAAAACCAGAAGTCAACGTTGAATTATTTGTCACGTAACTTTAGTTACGCCACTTCCAGAGTTATTTTAAACCAAACCACAATCTCTTCCTAAACCTAACTAAGTCATTTTGGTGCCTAAACCGAACCAAGTTGTTTCCTGTGAAGAAAGTATAAACAGAAGTTTATTTTGATAAGACTGTGTGCATGTAAGGTAGGTAAACACATGAAAAATGAAGAATAATTTTTCATAAGATATCATACAAACTGTTGTATGACAATACCACCCTCTTCAGTGTTTTGTGCTGTAGAGCAATGCAAAGATGTTGCACCAAATCCTAAATTATACAGTGTAAAGGCCGTTGATTTATTTGTAAGTCAATTTATCTATGTAGCCCAGTATCACAAATTTGCCTCAAAGAAATTGTACTTCTCGAAAGTGAAATTAAAAATCAAAACATGACATTTAGTGCCTTTAACCCCTCAACCCTCTTGATGCAAACTGCATAAAAAAACTTGAAAGTAGTTCAACTTTTATCATACAAAGTACTCAAGAACATGCATAGCACCACTCAAATGCCAATTGATGGCATTCCTGAGTAGCCTAACTTGTCCTTAATATAACACCATGTGGCTGAGACATGTATTGACCGTGAGACTATAGATAAAGAGAGTGAAAGACAGGGGTTCAATAGGTTTAAAGTGGAGAGTCCTTATAAGTGTTGCAAATTCAAAATAAAGTACGAGTGTGTCAGGATGAGAGGATGAAGTGGACAGGGGAGCAGAGGAGTGCAACGTGGTCAGGATGGCGATGTGGTGCGGGGGTGGAGGGCAGGTTTTCGTGGCCAGGGGGAAGGCAGGCCTGACTGCGCAGCGACAGAGACGCTTAGTGCCGCCTGGCTTCCTCCTAAAGACTCGGCCTCCTCCCCCCCTCCCCGCGCATCTCGCTCCTCTGTCTCCTCCGCCACCACTCTCTCCTTCACTTTCCCATCTCCTCCTTTTGTCCCTTCCCTCCTTCGCCCTCCAGTTCCTCCTGCTCGCTCTCTTTTTCTCTCCATTCCTCTCACTTCCTTAGTTTTTTTTCCCCCCTTCCCTTCCTCGTCTGGGCCATTACAGACACTCAGCAGCGGGCGGAGAGGCGGGGGTGGGTGGCCTCGGTGGTGGGATGGGGAGATTGAGAGGTGGGGGGGACAAAAGCCCTGAGATGCAGCGGTCCGACGAGAGTGGCTGGCTTTGAAAAGAAGCCGGACGGCCTCTTAAGTGTGTGGACGGACGGACTCGGATAGACAGACAGAGCAGACTCAGCCCTTTATCCTCATCCTTTAGCTGATGCCTGTTTTGGCCAAAAAAGCACATCATCCGTCTTGTGCCCTTCCCTCTATATGCGTCATGTTTTATCAAACACATTAAGATGCGATGGAGGGATAGGTGGAGGGATGAGGAAAAGAGGGTAATATAGCTGGAGGCCAGACACTTAAGAGGCTGACGGAGAAAACTTTAGCGCTCCCTGAGAGGAGAAGAGGCAAACACATGGATGGGATGGAAGAGCGTGTGCGTGCATTTCTTTTAGAGGTTGCATCTCTTTTATTGTGCATTAAGACATTACACGTTAGTGTTCCACCATCCCTGCCGTGCAGCTGCTGTAGGGGTTAGCGTTAAGGGAGAAAAAATATTGACAGCGAAGTTGGATGCGGCACATTAAGAGAGCTGAAAGTGCTGCTTACAGGTTTTTTACAAAACTGCTTTTGAAGCTGCAGCTCAGCTAATAAACCCACCACACTAAAACACCGATATGCAAACACGATCAAACTTGTTATCGTAATGATATTTTTGGTTTGGAAACCAAAAGCTTTTTTCACTTTTTTTTTTCTTGCAGTTAAGAGATCAATAAAAAATAAAGTAAAATAATTTTTACAAATCCATAACTCTGTGTGGCGTTAATCTTTGTGACACACCAACAAGGACAAACAACACTTTTCTTCAAAAGCTTCAATGGTAAACAGATGAGCTGAATGGATTTACTGTCCGACTCCCATCTCTTATCAACCTAATTCTCCCACCAATTATGGCGGTTTGTATTCGGCGGTATTATTTTACTCAGATGGGAGGGGTCCTTGAATGATATTTTCTGCCTACGTTTATTTACTTGTGTTGGCTGTGTCTTTGTTGTGGGTGGTGTAAGGGTATTATTATGGATTTGGCTCCGAGAGCTTAGCCGGTCTGCAATTCTGATATCAGCTGGACTTTGATCAAATGCAACAAGCTCTAAATCCACTTTAATCAGCGCGGCGTTAGTTTACCGACGAGGAGACTTCACAACGACCACAGCTCAGGGACGTTTCTGAGGAGTCGAGGGAATAAACACAGACTTATTGACACTTTTGTATTCAAGCTAATAAACTTTAATGAAGCTGAAGTTACATGGAAAACAATTTTGAAGATCAATGTTGTAATCTGGATATCAGGGTTTGAACAACAATGGTGTGAGAGCTCTATGAAGTTTTGTGGATCATTACCAAATTATAATTAGTCAGTACAGTTCTGGTATAGTCGACATCTGAAACTATGTAAGATCACGTTAATTGTTTAGTCTCCTGTCTTATATATGGTGCTATATGCTCTTATTGTTTTTGTGTGTCAGTATTCCCAGAGATTACCTTTTACTAAGCCAAAGTGCAGCTGAGGCAGTTTCATTATTGCATCACCTTGATTGATTTTTGTCTATATAAAAATGTTGTTGATTATCACATAAAATATCTCCTATCTTTAACCTATCTTTGCTTAGTGACATATATGACACAGTACAGCTTTTTTTTTTGGAAAGATGGTGATTGGCAAAATGACAGAATCATCAAGAAGGTGTGTCTGTGATTATTGAACATGCAGACACAATGCAGTGACTTGGATTATACCCTTATGTTGTCAGAATAAATTGACATCCAGCAAGTATTTGTGTTCTCAGCTTTGAACATTGTTTTAATAACTATTGGATTCATATTTGGTAATTTAAAGGAGCAGTGGGGCTCTGGCGGTATCTAGCGGTAAGGTTGCACATTGCAACCAACTGAAGCTTTGTAAAGCGTGTAGGAGATGTACGGTGGCTGACGCAAAAATGCGAATGGCCCTCTCTAGAGCCAGTTGTTGTAAGAGTAGCATAAGTTATTTGGAGAAGAGCCAGTGCATAGATTGTGTGTGTGTGTGTATGTGGGAAGTGAGTGGTGAAGCAAGAGAGAGAGAGTGGCAGCGACAGCAGCGAGTAACGTTATCGACTCCGGCCCAAGCAGGAAAAGATAACAGTGTCTGGTTTGTCCATTCTGGGCTACTGTAGAAACATGCCGGTGCAACATGGTGGACTACGTGAAGAGGACCCGCTCCCTATGTAGATATAAACGTCATTCCAAGGTGACGAAAACACAACGACTCCTATTTTCAGGTGATTATACACTAAAGAAAACATACTTATTAATATTATATTCCATTTCTGCCAATAGATCCCCCTAAATGTTACACACTGGTCCTTTAAAGCTGCTATAATGCGGCAAGTCGTGGATTCACTCTGCTGGCGTGACGTGTAAAAGCGTCGGCGTCTAGTGTGTGTTTAGTACCACCATGCCGGCTGTCCCTTTTATAAGTGAGTATGAAAGAAAGTATAAATTGAAATAGATCCAGCTCTGTGACTACCTTCACTGCCAGCTTGTCGGCGCAGCAACAATGTATGACACACTTTACAGCCCCACTGACGTGTATTGTCACCATAACAACTAACAACAATCGCCATTGTCTTTTGACCGAGTCAAATGACCATGGGAAACAGTTCAGCGTCCGTCTCCCTGTATAGCTGTGCACCTACACACATAGTCAGTGCAGACGATTAACCCCTGAGATACTTGGCATGTTTGTGCATTAAATTATTATTCAAAGACTGTGTAAAGACAAATCTTAAAAATGTATACCACTTCATCCACTCTGTCTGCCATGTTGATGCTTATTTTGGCAAATACGTTTGTATTAGAGTGATCAGTAACACAGAGCAGCTGAGTGGATCCTAATGACATGTTTAAAAAGTGTTGCTTTAATAACATCAGAAAGCCATTCACCTTTTCCCCCTGTTTACTTAAAAGTTCTCTATACTAGAGCATTAATATAGCAGCAAACCATTATCGTCTATGTAAAGACACAGAGGAGTATTATCTACCTGAGCAGAGAATGAAGTTGCTCTCCTTCTGTGTGTGTTGTCATCTGAGCTTCGCTGTGCTGTGTTGACATAGCCGGGCAGGCCGGCTCTGCATTGCTGTCATACGGCGGTTACAGCTAATAACGCCATCCCGACCGACGCCATTGTCACAGAAGCGTAGCACCCACCCTCCGGTTCCCCCTCAGGTAAACACTGTTAGCACTGTTAGCTGTTAGCACTGTTAGCTGTTAGCCGTCAGCTCAGCCGTCTCCATGTTGAGAGCCGTGTGGAGGCAATAGAAATGCTCTGTATTTCGTATTGACCACCGTTAACGGTCATTCACTGAGCCTTTAGCTTGTTGATTTATTTGTAAAAATCAATACCATGATTCTACATCCCTGAAACCAATGTAAAAACTAAACAAAATCAAGAATTTTTGTTAATCTCAACTTGAAAAAAATGGAGGCATGGCATTGTTCAGTGTATTATAGAGTATTAGACCTCAGTGTGTGTGCATATTAGCAGAAGCATGGATAGACTGTCAAACAAAGAGGTTATAAGAGATGAGAGAGGATGGTTTTATTGCACAACAATAGGTTTATAAGGCTTAAACTGATCTGCAGCATACCTACAACAACGGCCAAACACACACACACACACACACATACACACACACACACACACACACATGGATGCAGGCATGCACATGTATGCATACAGCAACCCCAATCAACCTGACCATGTGCCAAAGTGTTACACACACAATCAGAATAGCCAAATCCGGCTCGCCCTCTCCTAAGTCCGGCCAAGTCTATATACCGTTGCCACACACACACACACACACACACACACACACACACACACACTCTGCCCAACAGCCAAAACCCAGTGACACCCAGACCAACTCCCCATTTAACACCGAAACACACACACACATGTAAAATGTGACCACACAGCTTAGCCCCCCAGTAAGACCCACAGAGCCAACCATAGCTGTGTGCGTGTGCTCACGGCGGTCAGTACTGAGGCCTTTCCCTGCGGTTGGGGAGTGCGGATGGAGGGATGGAGAGGCAGAGAGAGAGAGAGAGAAAGAGGATTAGAGTGATATGGAGACAAAGAACAACAATAGTTTGTCACATTTTGTCAGAGAGGATTTTATGGAAAAGCTGATTTGGAGTCTGCCACCAACAAACAACGATCGGAAATATGGGATTTATTACTAAATCAGTTTGAGAATTTGCATGAAGTTTAACAACGCCTAAGTGTGTGTGATACTTTTCTAAATCAGTGTGTGTTCATGCAAAATCCACATCGTAACGGAAGTACATTTAAAGTTATTCTAGTTTGGATGTGTTGGTATTTCTTTCATGTTGGATACTACACTAATATAGTTTACATTAATTGCTGTTAGTGAATGCTTAATGTGATGTTTGCGCGACGTTAACATGTCCTGCTGATTAAGCATGGTTTTTGTGATTGTCTCAGCTGCCAATGTCAACCTGCTTTACTGTTGAATTCTTTTATACTGTTAAGTGACTTATTATGTTTTTTGGGTTTCTTTAAAAATACTGTATAGTTATATTCTATAGAGTAAAACATGTTTAACCTAAGTAAGCACAGTAGCTCATGAAGAACGGCAGAAAATGCTCCAAAATAATTTGTCAAGAATTCAATCTGGACTTGTGGGTGAACCTTGTTGAAGACCCGCACTAGAGCTGCAATGATTAATCGATTACTTGTTTACTATTTAATCAATCGTCAACTATTTTGATAATTGATTAATCGGTTTGAGTAATTTTTTAAGAAAAACAAGTCAAAATTCTCTGATTGCAGCTTCTTAAATGTGAATATTTTCTGGTTTCTTTACTCCTCTATGACAGTAAACTGAATATCTTTGGGGACAAAACAAGACATTTGAGGACATCATCTTGGGCTTTGGGAAACACTGATCGACATTTTGCACCATTTTGTAGACCAAACGATCGATTAATCGAGAAAATAATAAACAGATTAATCAACAGTGAAAAATAAGTTAGTTGCAGTCCTAATCCACACCAAAAACGAATCACTTTGTCTCTCCTTTTGAGATATTTTGCTAAGCTAATACAAATAAATGGCAATGAATATACAGCCTCCATAGAAAAAAAAACATCTGTTTTGCACTACATAAATTTAACTTATGTTTGAAGTAGGGCTGTCAATTGATTCAAATATTTAATCATGATTAATCGCATGATTGTCCATAGTTAATCGCGAAAAATAGCAATGTCTCCCTTTAATACCCGTATCAACATGGGAGTGGGCATATACGTGCTTAGTGCAAATGTATGTATATATTTTGTTATTGAGAATCAATTACCAACACCAAAAAATTACAAATATTGTCCAGAAACCCTCACAGGTACTGCATTTAGCATAAAAAATATGCTCAAATCATAACATGGCAAACTCAAGCCCAACAGGCAACAACAGCTGTCAGTGTGCTGACTTCACTATGACTTTCCCCGAAATGCAAGTGATTATCATAAAGTGTGCATGTCTGAAAAGGGGAGACTCGTTGGTACCCATAGAACCCATTTTCATTCACATATCTTGAGATCAGAGGTCAAGGGACCACTTTGAAAATGGCAATGCCAGTTTTTCCTCGCCAAAAATTCAGCTTAAGTTTGAAGCGTTGTTTAGCATCTTTCGCGACAAACTATGACGTGATTGGTACCAATGGATTCCTTCAATTTTCTAGTTTCATATACCGGTATCTTCACTCTCACTTTAAAACTGAGCCCGATACAACCTAAAAATAGCAAGTTGCGTTAATGTGTTAAAGAAATTAGTGGCGTAAAAATGAATTTGCGTTAACGTGTTATTCCCGCTTGTTAACTTTAGTTTGAAGGGGAGTCAGTATATTATGTGATTAAATTACCCTGCAGAGGAATGTGTTAAACTTTCCATTGTATCCCTGCTGTCCTCTGAATGAACCAAATAAACATCAGTTGAAGTTGATCAAATAAAACAATTTGTGCATCTGTTGAAGGATCATTGCTCTTTTACCTCTCTGCTTACTAAACGAGGCGTTACTGCAGCCTCGACGCCTCTGAGGTTCAAGCCACTTTCATCCACAGTTTAGCAAGAATGTCGTCCGGGCAGCGGGAGCTTTCAGACACGGGCGGTGTGTGAGGGGGGAAACAGCAGGATCGGTTTGAAGTGAATGAAATGATTTAATGTTTCAGAGTCGGCCTCGCCCCTGGGGAATGGAACGATATGGGCTCCTAATTGACACAAGGTCAACTGCTTCCCTCTCTCTCTCACACACACACACACACTGCTTTCTATTTCACACTGTTTCTGTTTCAGCTGTCTCTCTCTCCATCTCTCTCTCTCTCTCTCTCTCACACACACACATTACAGTCTCGCCAGTAGCCAGACCAGTCCAGAACTGGCCAGTGCCGGACAAACAAAGGCCTGTGCTGTCTGCCCATAATGATGGATGACCAACAGGCTCATATTTTATAGGGATTTCACAGGAGTCAGTCCGTTCCCAGGCTGAGCTACAAGTCAATAGCCTTCTATGGGGCTTCCCAAACTCTCTACGACGAAATGCTCACGAAATCTTGGGAAAAGAAATATTTTATGATTTTATTAGCTCTGAATCAGCCATTGATGGAGCAGCAGTTAGCGACAGCTGAATGTGATTAGCAGGAAGTGGAATGTTTTATTAGTGTCAGTATTAGCTGAGTGACAGAACCCCAGTGGTCATTATTGTTCGCTATTGGAGGCTGTGGGCAGATTATGCACAGCAGTCGTCATGTGAAAGTGTGTTTTGTGCTTTTAATGGGACTGCATTGCTGTGGTACCTCTTTTTTAATACAGTAAATCTCTGTTTTAACAGGTCATTTAGTCTGTTATTGAGTCCTGAAATCTTGTTTTCTCAAGACAAGCTAAAAATGAGACACTAATGGGGTGGTATTATTACACTTCATTTCCAATCAACTTATTTGAAGCATTTATTTTTTAATCAAAGGCATTTTTCTTGATACTAATGCAGCTGCTTTATTCTTTAATATCTTGATATGTTTATAGTCATCTTTAGAAAATATAGATAGATATAGATACAGAACAGTAAAACCTGAATTGGGTGCTGTGGTGGCCTTGGGGTTTAAGATGCTGACCATGGTTCATGTTTGGTCTGAGACCTTTACTGTTATTTCTTCCCTCATTTCCTGTCACGTCTCTTCTTTTATCTATCAAAAAAAAGACAAAAATGCCCCACAAACTTTACTGGTATAAAGAAAACCTGCATTTCGGAGAAACTATGTTATAGTTTTGATAAAGAGTCTCTAAGGCCAAATAACTTGTGAAGATGGATGGTTATTTTGCAGACCAAGGAAACTATTAAAGCTGCTTTTCCTCATTTCTAAACAAGGTTTTAAAGATTTCTTAAAGAATAACTTTGAATCCACTTTTTTGAGTAGATTAGATAAAGGGGCACTTTATTAAAGGGACTGTTTGTAACTTCTTAAACGTATAAATCATTGCGGGTCGGTGTCCAATGCTCGCATGTGGCTTCACTGTTCAGACTCAGACTCCAACACAAACTACACAGAAGCACCAAAACCGCAAAGTTATATCTAGTGAAGCCCGTCTTGCAAAACAGTGTTAACTTTTTCTGCTTCAGCCTCCCGACCGGGGTCAGAAAATACAGGGGAGACCGTAGCCCTGGCCAGAGTCTCTGCTGTACTCTGCTCCTCTGCCTGCCTGCCTGCCTGCCTGCCTTCACTCACACACTGAGCACGTTCTCACTCGCTCTCTCGCTCTAACTTCTAACCTCTAACGTGCATGCGCGCATACTACACACTGCAGAAGAATTAGCTTAACACTGAGAATATCTAGTGAATGTAAAGTGGAGGTTTGTGCAGAAATAACTGCTGCAGCTCCTCCAGACCAACAGAGGTTTCCCGTGTCTTGTGAAGTGACAGGGCTCCGCAGCGAGTAACGTTATCGTCTCCGACCAAAACTCCGGTGTCTCCCCTGTTCCTTCTGACCACGGTCGGGAGGCTGAGGCAGGAAAAGCCAACACTAAGATCAGCATCGATTCATGGAGAGACCTTCGTCTGGTCAGCTAACATTATTGCCAAGCAGGTGAAATATAGAGTGATATTGTGGTTTTAGCTGACGCGTGTCGCCTCACTGTTTTGACCGATGCGCGTTCATGTCTATGTAGAGCAAGCACGAGCGCGAGCAACAGGACATAGACTTTTGTTGACTTAACGGCCACAGGTGTCGCTGTTAACAAGCAATTTCTGATTCTTACAAACAGTCCTTTTAACTGATTTGGCTCCCACTCTATTAGGGATGGGTACCGGTACTCTATACCGTTAAAGGTATCGACCGAAATAACCCAGTACCAAGTAGTATCGAAACTTCTCCAGGCAAACAATACCAGCAATCCTTTTTGATCCTTTTTGTGCCCAGATCTAGACAAAAACGATTCTTTGATTTAATGCGACGTGTGATTGGCCCACTACCGCAGTAGCTACAAGTCATAGAGCGGGGATTGCCTGCCTATACAAGGCTATGAACACGGAGATTCAGAGACGAACATTAGCTCAAGCTTCAAACTGGTCTGGACCATCGTCTTGGCCTTCAGTGAAGGTGGACGAAGATTCAGGGAGAGAAAAGCCTTCCACTTCAAATTAACTTTCAGTTGCAAATGTCTGGTCACTTGTGGATTTGAGTTTAGCACGTTAAAGCTAGCCGTCTTCACAGGTTCCACTGTGTTCTTAGTATCTGAGGACCGTTTCAAAGCCGGGTCAGAATTATGTCCAGTCTTATCGGTGTGACCTGCTGTATTGCTGTGCGTCTCAGCTCTTTGTGTATCTAATACCCGAGTGGATCCAAGCTATCACGAGCTACATGATCATCATTACAGGAGAAACATTTGCTCTCAGACACAATAACGTGGTGCTGCTCTGTTTGACTGTGGCAGCTAGTGGTGGAGCATCATGCTGCTGCCAGGGTCGAGGACAGAGTCTGTCCTCGGTTCCCTTTCGGATCAGGTCTCTTTTGCACTTTGGGTGTGGACAGGTTTTCCAGAGGTCTGTTTCCTATTGGATCTAAAATCTTTGACCTGTGAGGACCTCTAGGTCTTACCACAGGCAATGAAACCCACCAACACCTAAGTAAAACCTTTTAAACATTTGTGGAAGTAAACCCAAAAAAACACCATCATTAACCAGATTCACTAGCGCGATTTTGCATCCCCAAACAAAAATAAAATCTGCCGAAGTTAAGAGACCCGCCGCAGATGTAAGCCGCGGCACAAAGAGAGAGAGGAGTGCAGGTGTCAGAGGCGACGCCACCAGATGATCAGCTCCCTCCATGACATTTTCCAACCCTCCGATTTATAACGGGGCAGCAAGAAAACACGTCTCGCACATCTGAGCAGCGCTGCGATGACATCTAATCAGATGCCAGAGGAGACGATGGTGTCACAGCTTAGAGAAAACACACTGATTCCCCACCGGCTGTATTGTCACTAAACGCGCTTCTCTCTATGGACTGTAAATGATTTAATTTGAGCGCCAGATGTGGCGTTTAGATTTCGCTCGCGCTCGTTGAGAGAGACAGAGGGAGGAAGAGCGAGGGAGAGAGAGGGAGGGATGGAGAATGAGGAAATTACAGGAAGGAGAGAAACAGCTTGGCAGACCGACAGCCAACAGCAGCCCAGGCACTTGACAGAGCTCTCGAACACCATGATTGTGTGTGTGTGTGCGAGTGTTTTTTCTTCCACTTGTGTATCATGACAGCTGAATGAAAATCAATCTGCTTCTACATCTGCCATCTTGAGTGTCGGGGAGCGCAGATGGGCCTTCCCTGTCACACTGAGCTAGCTGGCAGCCGACCAACTCAGGTCTTTCCACCTCTTCTTTCCTCTTTTTTCTAATTTCATTCTCTTCTTCTCTTCCCTCCTTCTTCCTCCTCTCCTCTCCTCTCCTCTCCTCTCTTCTCCTCTCTTCTCCTCTCTTCTCCTCTCCTCTCCTCTCCTCTCTAATCAGATGCCAGGCTCTGAAGAACTGTTTTTTTTCCCTGCGTTGACGTCTCCAAGTCACTCTGACAGCAGATGTTTTGGGGCCTTTCGAAGCCGCAATCTGGGCTCTAATCACCCTCATTGACGGCTCTGAGGGCCCCTGTTGCAGCTCTGAATGGCAAATTAAAGCGTTTTTAGATAACGTTTTGTAATTGGCTAAATCGTTTATAAGCCCGGAGATCACACTTTTAATCTGCAGCCTAACATGACGGATCATGAAACCGAGACAGATCTCGTTCGTGCGCGTTTTGTGGCGCGTTTCCTCGCCCCTCTCCAACCCGTTTTTTGGTTTCTTTCCTGATGCGTTACAGTATGTTTGATGCCTAATGATTTGCCCATCAGATTAACAAACACTAATCGTTCCCTCTGCTGCAGTTTGTCTCGATGTCAGGCATCCCCGCTATCCTCTCTCCTCTCTCATCTCCCGAGCCCATCTCATCTCTGGCATTAACTCCATTAGCCTGGTAATTGGCTCTCAAAGCGGCCACAGACTCCGAAGGCCACTTAATGTCCATCTCCTTCCCTCCCTTCTCCTCTCTGCTCTCCAGTCGATCATCTACCTTCCTCAGTAAATAGCATTAACTAGTCCCGCATAGAAATCTGAGGCCATATTAGTGTTATCCTCTCCTCTCAGCCTATTGCCAGGCTTATGAGTCCCGATCGTAGGTGATGATATGGCTAAGTGGATATTTTTTTTCTCACGTCACTCCAAAATGGGGCTCCAAATAACCCCCAACTGTCAAAGATGAATATGTAAATTCTGCGTATGGAGATCTCCCTCCGTTTTTTAAACCGAGCCAGAGAAACTAAATCTGTATTTAAAAGATGTGGAAATGCCCCCCCTCCCTGAACGACGGCCTTGCTTTTCATTTCCGCGAAGAAGATGGAATAAAATGTGAAGGTATTTCTCTCTGGTATGGAAATTCAGACTGTTGAGGCAACGACAAATAGTTTTCATCCAGAATATCTTTGTTTAGTGTTCTTTCAGGAGGTTCAGGTTAAATCCAGCAACACCGTTTTTCCTTAACATTAAGGTTAAAGGTCAATCTGTATTTGGTTAAAATTGTATTCTACTTTTATTGTAGAGGTTTTACTTCCCATCTGTTATTTTCATGAGTATTCATGAAATAGGTAAAGCATATCTACCAGAGTCTAGCTGCATTCTGAGTGAGTTTCTTTATTCGGTTCTTTATTTATTTCTAGTTTGGTGGAAGTTCAGGAGGTAAGAAAGGGATTTTGAAAAATTTGAGATAATTTTAGTTACAAAATGATTTTCAGCTCTCAGAGTGTGAGTGTCCTAATGTGTAGATTCATGGTCAGATTGACACTTTGGGCACACATTGGGCTTGGAAGTTTGTTTGGTGTGTGTGGTTTGTATCTAACAGTAGTTCCTAATTTGGTGTCAGGACCCCTCCAATTGGTCAGAAGATAAATCTGAGGGATGGTAAGATGATTATGCTCTCCTGTATTTATATTCATTAGGGCTGTCAAACGATTAACATCTTTAATCACGATTAATCGCAAATTAATCACACATTTTCTATATGTTCTGAATGTACCTTAAAGGGAGATTTGTCAAGTATTTAACACTCTTATCAACATGGGAGTGGGCAAATATGCTTGCTTTATGAAAATGTATGTATATATTTATTATTGGAAATCAATTAACAACACAAAACAATGACAAACATTGTTCAGAAACCCTCACAGGTACCGTATTAAGCATTAAAATATGCTTAAATCATAACATGGCAAACTGCAGCCCAACAGGCAACAACAGCTGTCAGTGTGTCAGTGTGCTGACTTGACTATGACTTGACCCAAACTGCATGTGATCATCATAAAGTGGGCATGTCTGTAAAGGGGAGACTCGTGGGTACCCATAGAACCCATTTTCATTCACATATCTTGAGGTCAGAGGTCAAGGGACCCCCCCCAGCCAAAATTTAGCGCAAGTTTGGAACGTTATTTAGCCTCCTTCGTGACAAGCTAACACGACATGGTTGGTACCAATGGACTGGACTGTGATACATACAAATCCCACTGTTCTGACTGGATAAATAAATATATGATTTTATGCATATGGTGGTGTATTCTTTATACTATGATATCGCATTGCTTATAGTATTGCAATATATCGTAATAATCGTAAACCCTGTATCATGATACGTATCGGGGCGGGGTTTCCTTGTTGTTTTTCTGTTTGTTTACTTCATGATGGTCTCTGTTTTGGGGATTATATATATATATTGAAGTACTTGTGTACTGCATGTATTTTCTAATGGCTACTGCGAGGCAGGTTTCCCTTGAAAGGACAGTGAAGTAATGAGATGTGAAGTGACCTCCTCTAAATACCTTCTTTGTCTTCGTCATGTAGACATGTCCCGGTCTGAAGATACAGCATTTGAGTGGTCAGTAAACTTTTATGTTTATTATTGAGTTCATGTCGTGTTTAGGTGTGTAGAAACCCTACACTACATTCACTCTGCAGCTTCTCCGGGCAGCTCGGTGGTTATTGTTTAGATTAATGACTTTCCGACAGCATCAGGACGTCTACACCGATGGGGGCGACGGCAACATCAGGCCGGAAGACAAACAATCCCGTCACTTATTGCCTGTTAGACACCAAGGCTACCCAGAAGAAGCATTTCTCTTGTTGTTTACACTCTCTGATGATTCTCTAATCCTTCAGATCCCTCCGTCTCTCTTCGCTTCTGTGTTTTTTGCAAAGCCTCTCTATCTGTTATATGAAACCTCGGCGTCTCATCTGAGGGATTTTAGAAACAGAGTAATTAGTTAGCGATAGAGGAGCTGTTGGTGTGAAATGATAGCTGCCACCGCCCTCCACCCCCACCCCAAGAGAGAGACAAATCAATCAAGAACCTGCTGATTTATTTCACGTCCTTATCGTCTAATTTAATTGCTGGGTCTTTTGTATCTGTGGAGTTGTGGGGGAGGCGGCGGTGGTGTTGAGGGGGAGATAAATAAGGCGAGGGTGGAGGGATGTTGCAGAGTTGAAGAAGGAAAGAAACGGCAAGTTTTGTGTTGTTTTTTTT
>CAKAOH010041522.1:0-10439 GCA_916701665.1 Sebastiscus tertius
TTGGCCTTTCTTGCCCGGAAACTCCCCGACAATTTCAACGAGGCCAAACTGATCACCTTCAGCATGCTGATATTCTGTGCTGTCTGGGTGGCCTTTGTCCCTGCTTACGTTAGCTCTCCTGGGAAATATGTTGTTGCTGTGGAGATTTTTGCAATCCTGGCCTCTAGCTATGGTTTACTGCTTTGCATTTTTGCCCCCAAATGTTTCATCATTCTTTTGAGGCCTGAGAAAAACACTAAGAAACACCTGATGGCCAGGTAGTTTCTCTGGCATGAATTTGAGCAGACTCTCTTCGTCTGCTTGAGACAATCGGCCCCCCAACTTGCCCCGGCCCGATATCATGTGATGTGTATGTGTAAATGTTATGTCAATTCTTTTCATCTAAATAATGCTAATTGTTAATGTGCTTGTATAAAATAAATAAACGTCTTGCAGCCACACATGGCTTTCATTGGTAAATTAATATTTACCATAATTTCTGCTGTTCTTAGATATCATTAAATGCTAATATAACATTATTAATCAACTATTAAATAAAAACACATTTAAATGAAATACTTTTTGATGTATTTTGCATTAATGTGGTTGGTTCCTTGCTCTTTTTCTGTGTTTTAAATAAATACTGTGTCTCAGATGAATGAAATGTCCACCAGTTTCTTAGAAAACACATTTTTTGATGAACTATTACTTACAAAAGATGATGTAGCCTGTGTACCATACCATGTTTTTTGTTGTACTCTTGCATTAATTCAAAGTAAATAATAGAAGTAAATATATTTATTACTTTCACAGTGAGCAAATGTAATATGTTCTGGCTTATAATTAAAATAAGTTTAACTGCAATTTAACAAATTGTGCTTCAGTATGCCTCATCACAATACTTGATGCAGCTATCAAAATCCTATTAGCGAGAGAAATAATAAAATTGGCTACCCATTATTCTAACTGCAGTAAATACATTAATCACTTTGAATGAGGAATGATATGTTGATGACAAAATGGACATAATTGTTTTGGTACATGTACTGAACAACGACCACTAGATGGAAGTATGATTCCACTAAATGATGCTCTGATGTTTCTTTCCTCATCTCTCAACAAGGTTTCGTCCCTGTTTAAGTTTTCATGTACATCTGCAATTAGCTTGTGCAGCTGTGTCACATCTCGCTTTCACTTTTAATAGAAGCATTTGCTCTAAAAGTAATATACAGTAGGTCTAACTGCCCTAAAGTTATTATACAGTAACCTTGCAAATTCTTGATGATCTTTTTAGAATGAGGCAAAGTGAGTCCATGTGTTCAGATTAAACAATGTATACATAGGCATTATATAAATTAGTTATCCACCATGTAGTCACAGAGAAGGAAATGTTGAGAAAGTAATTCGTTAGGACTTTGAGGGACAGGGGAATCAAAGCATTATACAATAAATCAATTTGAATTTTATGTTCAAGGAAGCAAGAAATACATACACATTCATTGTAAGTCACAAACAGCCTCATCGTTCCCCATATGCCACCTTAAACATAATGGGGTATAATTGTTCATGAAATCACAGTGTAATAGAGCTGACAAACAGCACACCTGTTGCTCTGGACACACAATTCCCCATACTGGTTCCAACAGACTGACACACTTTGTTAGGACCAGTGTGTAACAATCAGGGGGATCTATATGCAGAAATGGAATATAATATTAATAAGTATGTTTTCTTTAGTGTATAATCACCTGGAAATAAAAATCATTGTGTTTTCGTTACCTTAGAATGAGACGTTTATATACGAAGCAGGTTCTCTCTTCACGGAGCCGGCCACCATGTTTCCACAGTTGCCATGAACGGACAAACCACTGTTAACTTTTCCTGCTTGGGCCGGAGTCGATAACATCACTCGCTCAGGAGTTAACCAGCGTCACTCCACTCAGCTGCCGGGAAACAAGAAACCTCGATTGGTCGGTTAGTCTTGAGCTCTAGATAGGGCCATTCGCATTTTCCTGTCAGCCACCGTAGTTCTCCTACACGCTTGGCACATGGGAAAGGTTGCAATCTGCAACCTCACCGCGAGATGGCGAGATGTTACACAGTGTACCTTTAAGTTGTGTAAGACAGTAGCCTAAATCAGCCACCAGGTGTCGCTGGTGCGCTGTGGTCCCAGCCAGAATTGCGCAATAGACATGGTTGTCCCTTACAGGACACCGTAGTTCAAAAGTTACGTGGGGACGCCATCTTTTTCTTGTTTACTTTTCTTTATTGCTTTGTAAGGTAAGCATGGTGGCCCACATCGTAGTGCAATATAATAGTTAAAAACACCCTTCCTGTTAATCTTTTTCTACTAAATTCATAATTAAGATGTTGCCTTTCACTTATTATTATTATAGATATGTTTTATATGTAAATAGTGGCCGTAATGTTGACTGAAGAGAAAGAGAGACTGACGGCATCATCCACAACTGTGCTGCTGCTTTGAACTGTGTTGCCATCTATACGTGGACAGCGTATTGGACTGAGCTGGTATCGCCTGCAAAGCGGTGTTTGCAGGATATTCACCTTTTCCAACGTATCCTTTGAAGACAGTAGTAAAACTTGTGTGTTCATGTGAGGACTTTTCATGGTTTATTATAGACTGAACTGGTACTTGAATGGTATATATATATGTATATATACATATATATACATATATATATATCTTCTGTGTGAGACTTTCCATTGAAACATTCTGTGACTAAAGTGTTTATCTCATTCAAATTATTTGAGTTAGGCAGGGATCTGCATTTAATTCAGGCTTAATGTGAGTTGATATTTGTGTTACACATTTCTGTTTTTCATTACATTTTAGTATACTAGTAAGCACATAACATTAACACCCACACAACCATCCACTTTGAAGCTTAAGTCCTTGGCATCAATTAATTTGAAAAAAAAAAAAAAATGTTGAGTGTCTACACGGATTCTCTATCGAAGCTGGAGGGCGCCGCTGCTGTGGCACCAGGCCTCCAATTCCCCCCTGGGCCTTCAACAAACCACACTTATGACTCTCCAAATGAGACACCAACCCACCATATGAGTGAGGGGGCAACGGCTGACAACAGCACAGCGAGCCAGCAGCAACCAGTGAGGCCGAAGCCTACCAAATGGTTCAGCAGGTTCACTGGCACTCAATTGCAGTACCCCACTCAAGGCCATCAGACCGGCAGGCAGCCCACTGACTCAGGACTAGGCTCACAGCTTACCCCACCTCCGATGCTGTCACCTTATACTGAGCACCATGATACACCTGCTCATGTGTCTATACCAGGTTTTGGAGCTCCAATGCAGACACCCTTGCCTCGCTTTGCCACCAGCCTAGCCCCGAGACCAGGCTACCAGACAGACAGGTCAGATCACAACATACCAAGTGCAACTGGTCCAGTGGCCCAGCTGGCAGCGCTGACAACAGTGGTCTCTGCCCCCCCATCCCAAGCTAGCATGTACAGGCACACAGACGTGCACAGGCCAACAGCAACCCTGCCGCCCCAAAGTCTCCCACGGCCCATCTTCCAGGAGGCACAAACTGTACAGCGCCAGGGGACTTAATGATGAGGAGATGTATGCAAGAATTTCACCAATGAGGCCCAGGTTTTTGAGCTTCCGAGAACTGCAAGCTGAGCTCAGAAATCTAGCAAAAGAAACAAAGAAGTTCCAGTCACAACACAAGGCAAAGAAAACATATGCCCAGGTGCATGTCACATCCGAGTGTGGTACAAATGTAAAGACAGAAAGAACAAAACATACCTCTGAGTTGTCAGAGCTGACGGAGATGGTCAATAAATTAGCCCTCAGCCAAGAGGAACAGATAGCCAAGTTGTCTCTCCTTGAATCGAGAATGGCTGCTTCACCTCCTGTTCCCCCGCCTAGAATTCGACCATCTCCTGGAACTACAACCCAGAGCTCAAGCGTTACATGCCACCGGTGTGGAAAGCAAGGACATATGGCTCGGTCTGCAGAGCGATGTTCCCCGAGTCCAGGCCGGCTTGGGCTGGCCAACCTCAGCCTATGACCCCTGCAGAGGGGAACACATCCCACTCAGCTCAGCATTTAAACGACTAGAGTCTATGGTAACCGGGGCAACCATGGGCAAGCAGCAAGACCCCCCACTGCAGATGAGCACAACGCGTGATGGAGGAGAGGACACCCCCTTGGTGGGTCCCAGAAATGAGGGGGAGGTGGAAGTCAATGGAGAAAAGTGCAGGGCTCTCATCGACTCTGGCTCTCAGATAACCAGCATTGCCCACGGATACTGGTGCAACCACCCTGTCCTTCAAAAACAAAAACTACGGTCCTCTAAAATACCAATAGAGGGTGCAGCAGGTCAGAGTGTATGTGAGTCTATGGTGTCCTGAGCATTAACTTGAAAGTGCTGGGGAAAGAGTTCAAGACTGTGCCGGCTTTTGTTGTCCCTGATTCTGAGTATCGCTCCTCTGTCCCTCTGCTTGTGGGAACTAATGTCATTCGTGCCTCCAAGAGCCATCTCCAGGCGGCTTATGGTCAGCAATTTCTTCATCAAGTGAAAGAAAAGAAAGTGAAAACTGGATCAAGTGGTGGCAGGCGGGGTGGACTTAAGTGAAGCAGCAGTGGAGAATGAGCACCAACGCTCTCTCCTCCAAGAGCTTGTGGGAAGGAACACAAGTGTGTTCTCCCAGTATCCCATGGACCATGGTCACACAAAAACAGTGACACATGACATTCCACTGGTGGACTCCAAGCCCTTTCGGCTGCCATATTGCAGGATTCCTCCATCGCAGTGGCAGGACGTGAGGAGGCTGTTGACGGAGATGGAGACAGCTGGAGTCATCAGGCCTAGTAAGAGTCCGTATGCTTCACGAGTAGTGATCGTAACCAAGAAGGACGGTTCACTAAGGTTATGCATCGACTACAGAAAGCTGAACTCCTGCAGCACAAGAGACGCATTCCCCCTGCCCAGAATAGAGGAGGCCCTTGAAGCTCTGGGGGAAGCAAAATACTTCTCCACACTGGACCTCACGTCTGGTTACTGGCAGGTGGAAGTGGCAGAGCACGACAAACACAAGACCGCGTTCAGCACTCCCATGAGGCTGTTCGAGGCTAACAGAATGCCCTTCGGTCTGCAAAACGCTCCATCCACCTTTCAGAGACTCATGACCTGCTGCTTTGGGGATATGAATTTCACCCATCTCCTGATTTATCTGGATGATCTCATCATTTTCTCCAAAACTTTTGATGAGCATGTGGAGAGGCTGCAGCTTGTGTTTGATCGGCTTAAGGAGCATGGCCTGAAGTTAAAGCCCTCCAAGTGCCAGCTTGTGAGAAAAGAGGTGCACTATCTGGGCCATGTGGTGTCTGCAGAGGGGATCAGGACAGACCCTGAGAAGATCAGCAGAGTAAAGGATTGGGCGAGGCCTACAAATCGGAAGGAAGTACTGCGGTTCTTGGGATTTGCTGGATATTACAGGCGGTACGTTAGAGACTACTCCGCCTTAGCTGCTCCCTTGTACCGCCTCACCTCTGGTGACCCCAGAAAGAAAAAGAAAGGGGGAAGGAAAAACCCAGGTCCCGACCCACCCTTTTTGTGGACTAATGAGAGTGAACAGGCCTTTCAGTCCCTAAAAGAAAAGCTGACGACGGCTCCAGTGCTGGGCTATCCAGATTACAGCCTGCCTTTTGTGCTCCAGACTGATGCCTCAGGAGAGGGGCTTGGCGCCGTCTTGGTTCAAGTCCAGGCTGGAGAAGAGAGGGTCATAGCTTACGCCAGCAGAGGATTGAGCCCAGCTGAGACAAGGTGTCCTGCACACAAACTCGAGTTCCTCGCTCTCAAGTGAGCAGTGACGGATAAGTTCTATGACCATCTATATGGGCGTAAATTGTCAATGCAGACAGACAATAACCCCCTTAAATATGTGATGTCCTCAGCGAAGCTGGATGCCACAGGCCAGCGGTGGGTGTCTCGGCTGTCTACATTTGACTTTGACATCCAGTATCGAAGGGGAAAGAGTAATGCAAATGCCGATGCCCTCTCACGTATGTCCAACCAGGAGGTCACCCAGATCCTGCAAACCTGCCCTCAGCGTGTGAGGGCCAGTGAAAAGGGGCATGAGGACAAACAGCCCACCCCAGAACAGGAAAGCTTCCCAGGCGAGAACAGTGCGGCCTCCGAGGAACCTGAACCACAAGAACCTCGATAGCTCAGGTCAAGTGAGCCCTACAGAGATGTCGGGATGGAGTCCCTGCCTGCCATGACAAAACAAGAGCTCCGGGCAGGGCAGAAGGAGGATCCTGTCATCGGCCCTGTTTTGCACTTTAAAAGCCTGAACCAAAAATCAAGCCGTGGTGAGAGGATCAGTAGTGGTGAGCAAGTACGGCTTCTCTTAAAAGAGTGGAGGAGGTTAGTGATAAGGAATGGTGTCATGTACCGCCGCATCCAAGATGGCCAAAGGGGAGTAGTGGAGCAGTTAGTATTGCCAGAGAAGCTGCATACATCAGTCAAGACTGCTCTCCATGATGACTCGGGGCACTTAGGATTTGAGAGAACACTGCAGATGATAAGGGAGATATTTTATTGGCCGAGGATGTTCCAGGAAATCAAAGCTTGGTGCGAGCAGTGTGAGAGGTGCTGCCTCAGAAAGACCCCAACTGCAGGCCTCAGGGCTCCTCTGGTCAGTGTTCACAGCAGTGCCCCCATGGAGCTCGTGTGTGTGGATTTTTTGACCCTGGAGAAATCAAAGGGTGGCATAGAAAATGTTCTCATTGTTACGGACCACTTCTCCCGCTACGCCCAGGCCTACCCCACTAAAGACCAAAAGGCCTGCACAGTGGCTAAGGTACTGTGGAAAAACTTTTTCTGTCGCTTTGGCTTTCCAGCGAAATTGCATGCAGACCAAGGGCACAATTTCGAAAGTGCTATTGTGAAGGAGTTGTGTAAGTGCACTGGCATCACTAAGACCCACACAACCCCCTACGACCTCCAGGGCAATGGGACAACCGAAAGGTTCAACCAGACCCTCATGAACATGCTGGGGACATTAGAGCCTCATTTGAAGCCACGCTGGCATGAATACGTGGATGCAATGACACATGCCTACAACTGTACACGACATGACTCCACTGGATACACACCATACTACCTTATGTTTGGTAGACATCCCAGGCTCCCAGTCGACCTGATCTTTGGGCTTCCTACCACCAGCGAGTCATGTAAGTACAGCGAGTATGTCCAAACTCTGCACGACTGCCTGTCGCAGGCCTATGCCCAGGCCAATCAGACTTCTCAACATGCTAAGGGGCAACAGAAAAAATACTACGACCAAAAAGCAAAAAGTCAAGTCTTCAGCCCAGGGGACAGAGTCCTGATCAAAGTATGTCATGTGGAGGGGAGGCAGAAACTGGGAGACAGATGGGAGTCGCGCCCATACATTGTGGTGAAGAAGCAACCCAGCATACCTGTGTACGTGGTACGATCAGAGGATGGCGTAAGAAAAAAGTGGTCCACCGCGACCTCCTTACACAGTGTATGTTTCTACCAGCGGAACAGGCCGATGAAGCGGTAAGAGAGGAGAGTGAGTCAGATACAGCAGAGGACGAGGAAATGGACGACACAGAGGAGATTGTGGAGAGAGTCCTACCTGAGACAACAACTGGACAGGATGAACACACAAGAATGGATGAAATGGATGTAGAGACAGGACAAATGAGTGAAGGAGGGGAGGAAAATGTCAGTGGTGCCAACTCACCTCGCAGGCCCAGTTCTCCAAGGAGAAACCCATCGAGAAGTCGACGTCCCCCAAACAGACTATCCTATGAGTCACAAGTTGTGACATCGGAAGGGGACCAGCAGAAGATAGAAAGGGGGTGGAAGTTGTGGCAAAAGGCCAAAGCAAGACGAGCAGCAGGACATATATAACACAACAAAGCTAGTACATCTACCTTGATAAGACACACACACACACACACACACAGACACAGTCTCTATGCAACACAGTCATTCATTCATCATATTTATCATTCTGTTAACGTTTTTTGTGTTTAGTGGGTGTTCTTTGTTTTATTTTGTTTGGTCTGAAGGCTGGGACGCCATCAATTAAAGAGGGGATAGATGTACGGCAGTAGCCTAAATCAGCCACCAGGTGTCGCTGGTGCGCTGTGGTTCCCATCCAGAATTGCGCAATAGACATGGTTGTCCTTTACAGGACACCGTAGTTCAAAAGTTACGTGGGGACGCCATCTTTTTCTTGTTTACTTTTCGTTATTGCTTTGTAAGGTAAGCATGGCGGCCCGCATCGTAGTGCAATATAATAGTTAAAAACACCCTTCCTGTTAATCTTTTTCTACTAAATTCATAATTAAGATGTTGCCTTTCACTTATTATTATTATAGATATGTTTTATATGTAAGTAGTGGCCGTAATGTTGGCATGTTACCGTGTAGAACAGAGCAGCCTCTCTAATGCAGGCGGGAGAATTAGCCTGTTCACTTATTGTTTGCTAGCTGTCTTGTTGTTTGATTTAAATTATTTTCACGTTAGATTTTACATTAAGAGTGCCTTATATCATTTTATGTGTTGTAATTTACTTTCAGTGTTAGTGTTTAGTGTTTATTTTTGTACTAGAATATATTTTTTCATGGAGTTTATACTTTTCTTTATTGCTTTGTAAGGTTGTGGACAACAAGTGAGATGACAGCAGATGTTGTGGACGAAATAAAGTGTTCCCGGTCTCAACCACAATCAGAAAGACTGTGCCGGTGTTTTCCTTAGTCTGCACCACACCCCATCACACAATATAAACACAACGCAGAGTCCAGGGTGTGCAGAGAGGCTCCAGCACGTGGGTTACAGTTGCATGGATCAATCACAGTACAATATTCCTTAGAAATCTAAGAGGAAAAGTCACATAAAGTTGGATGATCTCTTTCGTGTTTGATCACTTTCAGCTCATTAAGAAAAACGATAAGCAGCCTCCCGAAACTTTTCACTTGCTTATCCTGAGTATCTCAGTTATCTGGGGTCATTTCAATGACTTCATACAGTATTGTATCCTCACACACACACACTCACACACACACACACACACACACACACTCACACACACTGGTGTGTACTTCTTTCTTTGTGAGGACACTCATTGACATCATGCATTCCCTAGCCCCTTAACCTAGCCTTAACCATCACAACTAAAGGCCTGACCCCAACCCTTACCCTAACCTTAACCCTAACCTTAACCTAAACCTTATTCAAACCTGGACCTTAAAACCAAGTTTGAACCCTCAAACAGGCCCTTGAAGGTCTGTGTGAAGGTGAAGACTGGCCAAAATGTCCTCACTTTCCAAAAATGTCCTCACTCTGAAGGTCTACATCTCAAATTGGTCCTCACGAAGATAGCTGTACAGGAACACACACACACACACACACACACACACACACACACACACACACACACACACAAAACTTACACTAATCACTTGCAAGCATTCACTTGTTTTTCCACCATCACTCGAGAGAGAGGAACAATTTTGGCTTGTGTGTCATCAGTTTTACTTCCTTTCAAAAGGCTTTACACCTATTATAAATACTCACATCAACACTTCACTTGTGCAGAGTGGGGGGGGGTCGGTTATGTTTTAGTTAAGATACCATTTTCAAAGTTAACAATTTACATTTGATGGGAGCTTTTTAATCAAGTTAACCATGTTTCTGTTTATCATGTCCTCTGTTTTTGCAGGCAACAGACACAAGGCTATGATGTTACAT
This sequence comes from Sebastiscus tertius, assembly GCA_916701665.1. Classification (NCBI taxonomy): domain Eukaryota; kingdom Metazoa; phylum Chordata; class Actinopteri; order Perciformes; family Sebastidae; genus Sebastiscus; species Sebastiscus tertius. Next base: position 9,755 of record CAKAOH010041522.1, read on the forward strand.
TTAGACATGTGGAATTTAATGGGATTTGTATTTGGAAACAGGAACTGTTGAACTCTATTGTCAGGTTCGGTGAAGGAGGTTTGATGTGACTTGTGTTTTACACAGACTGCATATATTGATGCATAGCTGTCATATAACAGCTAACTATACTGTATGTGTTAAATGTTCAGAACAGCTGCATCCATGTCTTGGCTCTCCTGGCTCCACACTCGGTGGCCCTCCTCGGCCCTCTCCCTGCTCCTTCTCATTGTAGTGGGCAGGCAGACGGGGCCGGAGGTGGCTCAGGCCATGGTGTGCTCCCGGTGGGGAGAACCAAGCGACAAGAGCCTCTCCCAGGATGGAGATGTGATTATCGGTGGACTTTTTTATCTGTATTACACACCGGCTCTTCAGCAGGGATTCACCAAGCTTCCTCACTATGAACCATGCACTGGGTAAAACTTCATCACAACATGTATTGTTGTTGAATGTTTGGTGGTTATTATGTTGTTCAGCACAATAAGTTTCTGTTAAATACAGATACAAATATTCTACAAAATGTTGAGCTAGAAAGTTATTTAAAGTTTATAATACATAACGTTTTATGATAGGTTAGGTAAAAGTTGTATATATCTGAGGTAAGCATATTTTAATTATAGTAGAATTATTTAAATATATTTTGCTGTAATACATTTATGTTGGTATA
>CAKAOH010041523.1:6560-19958 GCA_916701665.1 Sebastiscus tertius
AAGAAAAAAAAAAAAAAGAACAGTGAGGGAGTGAAGCGAGAGAGGGCAGGTATGAGAAATAATTAGTCTGAGAGATGCAACCAGGTCTATCTATCTATCTATTTATCTGTCTATCTATCTGTCTGTCTGTCTGTCTGTCTGTCTAGATATACTTGGTTGCATCTCTCAGACTAATTCTTTTTTCATATTTTCATTATTTTCTATAATGCGCAAAATCGTGTTCAAGAAAAGTCGTAGATCTATCTATCTATCTATCTATCTATCTATCTATCTATCTTGGTTTTATACCCATCAAATGAACTTCTTCTGCTGCTTATTAATAAACAAAAGTTTTATCACTTCCCTTTTTTTCTGTTTGGATTCCAAATTAAAATTGAAATTTGTTCAAATGTATTTTTTTTCCAATTTCTTCTCTTTACTCGTTTCTTTTGGAAAAACAACTGCGATATATAAAGCCAATTGGATTTTTGTTTTTTTCGGTGAGGTAAAGTGCAATTGCGCACAAATTTGACAAAGCTGTCGGGGGAGAGCTGAAACGATGTGAAATAATCAGAAAAAAACAGAGAGAATAAATGTGATGAAATAGTAGACCAGGTTGTTTGTTACACTGCTGTTGACTTAAACCTGTTACTCCCTCTATACTCCGCCGGCGCTCCGGCAGGAACGGGGAAGTAACGCGGACGCATAACCGAAATGAAAGAGATGGGTTTGGATGAGTTCCACCGTAACGCATCAAGAATGACAGTCTATGTAAGCTCTCAGCTTAAGCAAGAGGGTTGAGGCAATAAAAAAAGATTGTCAGAGAGGTCATGGAAAGTTCAGAGGACCATCGCACCTGCATGCAAAGAAACACTGGAGCAACAGAAGACTGAAAACAGGCGTTTAAACCGGTGATGCAAATAAGCAGAGAGGGGGAGGTAGTGTCTCTCAGAATACTAATAACAATACTACTGTATTGTTTTATTTACTAGAAGTGTCGTTTTTAATTGGGTTTACAATTAGATTATATCATATTTCATATTTTAAAGTATAAAAAACACAGACATAATGATGAAGATTACATAATCCAAATGTATAATATGAAGAAACAGTTGTGGTGGCATTTTTTTTTATACAGTTAAGTACACCAGGATCATATCACATCATATACATTAGTTTAACTTAAGTCAGTCAGTCCTAGTCTCATGCTGTTTAATGGAAGCCAGGGCCGGTCCTAGGATTCGTCTTTATTGCAGTGGAGTGAGTCTGGTGGTTATTTTGCTGGTGGTTATTTTGCTGGTGAAACTGCAGGTCTTCTGACACTGACGACCTCCGCTTGTCCCCTCTGGCTTGTTGTGCAGCAAGTAACCAAGGCACTTACAATCACCATAAACCGAGAGCTCTTATTCCAACTTCACAGGGTTACCAGTTTATTAGGTACCCCTGCCCTGCGATAAATTCAGCCAACAATCAGAGTCTCAGCTTCTTTCCGAAAGTTTCGTACTGTAATGTTGCTCATTAAACTCACATCATACTGCTCAAAAACTGAAAACTGATGCAGTTAAATAATAGTTTGAAGTCTTTATCAGACAGACAGACAGTAGGCTTGGTGTATGACATTGCGTGATTAGTTTAGTTAGTTATGGAATCTTAATTACCAGCTGTGACAGCATGTGGCTTTCACCTTGTGTGTCTGTGTGTGAGTCATCATGGCAAAATGTGGTCCTGGAGACACCTACAGTAGAGGGAACTACCACAGGAGCGGTTTGGAGTACTTTGCCAAATTTGTTTTTCCTGTCTGCACGATGCAGTCACGAAACAGGTGTGTAGTTGAGCTGAAAATGAAGGCGGAGTACGAAGATGGGTGTGGTCTTACATAATGTAGTCAGGGCGCTGGAAGCAAGGCCTATTGAAGGAGGCTGGGGCACGGGCGGACATGGGTCTTGGAGTATGGGGTATGACACATGCGCAGTGTAACTGAAGCTGCGGTCATACGTTACGATTGACTCAATTTCGGCGAGTGCAGACCAGATTTTACTGCGCACGTGTTGTATCCCAAAGAGATGACGCTTTGATGACGCGTGACCCAGCCTCTTTCAATAGGCCTTGGCTGGAAGTAGGAGGATAGGAAGTGAAGAAGGGACCATTGGCCCCCACTTTTACGCCCCTGGCCTGGTTTGGCGTCGCGGCTATAGTGTGATCCCATCGCAAAGTGGTCTTTAGTTTTTTTTACAGCATTTTCACGTAATTTTCAATTTTTAAAAATATTCTGCCTGAATGATTTGAAACTAGAGACCATGTTGCGATGGGATCACACCAGCCACGACAGTCCGTGATGCCAAATTGGGCCAAGACCGTAAAGTGGACAGACCAAAGGCCCCTTTGCTTCCTTACCCAGACCACACCCATCTTTGTTCTCAACCTTAATTTTGATCTCAGCTACACATTTTGTGACTGCATATTGCACGGTTGCAACACTTAATCGCTGTGACAAAACAACATGCTAACAGTCGAAACAATAGCAAAAGGGCTGACAGAGCTAACAGTTTTAACCTGGGGGAAGGGGGGGGGACTGGAGGGTGAACACTACGCTTCCGCAACCACATTGTCAGCTGTAACCGCTGTATGAGAGCTGTGCAGAGTGGTGGCTGTGAGCTAGCCAGTGGGCACGCTCACATGCATGAACATACAGTTCGCAAACACAAATAGTTGTTTGCTGCTACATTGTATTAAAGCTCTAGCTATTGTATAGAAAACCTTTAAAGTGTTAAGTGTTCTGACTGAATGAGGGTTGCTACTACTGGCTAACTGTAAGTAATATAATATTGTGCATGGGTGGCATTAATGGGATAATATATAAAGTGATACAACAAATTGGCAGAAAAAGTATTGAAACTATAAATAACTACTTAATCTTCTAGCAAAACAATCTCAGAAGAAACATAAGCAAATACATTTGAAATAACTGGAAGAAAGGAAATAAAATAACTTTGTAATATGAAAAACATGTTAGCGCAGTTTCCTTCCTATGAGCAAACTTAAAAACAAGTAAAAGCAAAAATGGTTACAGATGTACGGAGGAGAATCTAGGACCATCAGTCTTTTTCAACTTCGTGCATCAGTGCAACACAGGTTTGGTGACATAACCATTTTGATCCTGATGACCAATGAATGAGTTATAAATCAATGCCGCGACAAATTTGTCTGCAGACGTTTAGTCCACTACAGTCGACAACTTAATATTTGTAGGGAGCGCAGCTACCCTAACATATTTTAAGTAAACTGACGTCTCTGACACCTGTAAACCAAATGTCTGTTTGTCCCACTAACTCTTGTCCTGTCAACAGCTTTTAGCCAGTTGATGGTGCAGAGAGAAGCTGGAGAGTTAACATGAGTTATGAGCTTGGCCTCGGGCCAGTAATAATCATTAAACTGTCTCTTCCGCCACTCCTCCCATCTCAGCTGCTCAGACTTTGCTGGGACCTGAACAACTTACTCTAAGTTCAGCTCTGTACACTGTATTCATGTGTGTGCACCTACACAGTACGTATGAAAAGATTTATAGGGACCCTGTAATGAATTTTGTAAATTATCTATCCAAACAAAAAACACATGAAAGACCCCTATGGGAATAAAGAATTCCACTGATACCATGGGATATAAGATAAGGTCACTGTAAACTATCAGTCTGTTCCCGACAGCAGTGAGATATGAATCTATATTTGGCATCCTGAGCGGTTTGTGTGTCTACATGTTTCATTTTTATTGCCTAACTATCACCGTAGGTGTAAATGACAGGTATGATTAAAGATCTCCAGAGCTGTTGGTGTTTGTGGGAGTGTGGGAAAGCAACAGAATTTGGAGGGTAAATAGATTAATTACACGTACGTGCACTTGAAGCCTACGTCTGTTTTTCCAGTCCTGTTAATGAAAGGCCCGATGACAACTCCTTTTTTTTTTGTCAATCTGTCGGTTGTCACTTTTCATCTCTGCAGTAGAAATGGAACAGATGTGTGTGCTTGATTGTAATGAGTAACATTATCTGAATCAGCCAATTTACTGTGGATCTTTGTTAATGCACATGTCAGACTCATCAGTGGGTCCAATTAGTGTTTTGTGTGTTGTGGGTGTCTTTAAGGGGCTGTTCATTGCAGGAGTCCAGGTCTGAACAGCTGGCTTTTTCTGGACAGCATTGCTTTTTTAAGTTAAGGCAAATCAGATTTAACTATAGGGAAATATTATCCGGATAACTAATAATGATAATAATGCATTTTCTTTATATAGCGCTTTAAAAGGTACTCAAAGGCACTTAACACGGTAAAAACAACAACAGAAACAGTAAAGTGGTTTTAAAAAGGAGGGTTTAGAGTGCAGTTTTGAAGGAGGCACGCATGTATGAAGGTGCAGTACCAGCAGGGGGCAATAAAAACACTCATTTAGGTTTCGGCAACAAAACCACTTAGTTAGGTTTAGGAAAAACGTCATGGTTGGCCTTAAAATAAGTACGTAAACTAAGTATAATATATACGTAAATAACTTAACGGAAGTACGGAAAACACGTCATAAACATCACTAAAAAACATGTCACAAACGTCACCAATATAGCTTACAAAACACCGGTCTACTGGTTGAACGTCCTGTGTTTGTTGGACCCATCCACCTCCCTTCCCACCTCCCATAAGCGCTCTTTCTCACTTTGTCACTACGTCATTAGCTCTGACTAATACAGACTCCATGGTGTAGAAATGGCACGCCAAAAGCAAGAACAACGTTCTTATTGCACGCTTTTGCCTTGTGCATTATTTTGTCATTCATACTCTTTTCGTGTGGCCGAGCTGTGAGGTGCTGGGGCAGAGAGTTCCAGAGGGAAGGGGGCAGCAATGGAGAAGGCCCTGTACAAATACATCACGCTACTGCTTCTACTCAGTGTAAACATTGATATTTGTCAGCCTTTACATCTTTAAATGTGCAACACTGACATTTCTCTGTAAACTGAAGGTGAACCCCTGTGGATCTTGGACATGCTTTGCGTCCAAATCTGAAAGGAAACACAGGTACATCATACAAATCTGGAGTCGGTTTGATATCAGAAACTCTCTAGTTGTGATGGGAGAAAGGATGTCAGAGAAACCAAAGGTCATCCTCTAATCAAATTTCGATTTTTGGAAACTGCTTCCTCCTCTCACCGGGACGTCGCTGCAGCAGCTGGAGAGTTGAAACCAAAATGTTTTTGTTGAAACTCAGGAGGGCCAACCGCTGTGAGCCTAAAACCAGAGCTGAGAAAAGCAGCGGCATGCGTGCTATCATTATCACCGCCACTGTACAGCACTCTCAGAGAATGCAAGAGAATTAAACCGTTTGGCTGGTGGTAGGTGCGCCTGTGTGGATTTCTTCTTTTCAGAAGTGTGATATTTGATTTCAGGTCGTCTGCCAAGACAGTTACACACACCTGTGCTGAAGTGATTTGGTGTGAAAGGCAGCACACCTGTTTTCAGTTTTAATCTTCCACATGGCAATTTGAAATCAGAAGTGGAAAGATAATTTCCCCACAGGGATCACAGTAAAGTATCATATTATCATTCCTCTCCGGATATTTGGGTTTGTTTCAAAATCATTTGAGGAGGCCAGGATCATCTTTTACCTTGAGGTTCTAATGAAAAATTATATATATAATGCAGTAAAATAGCTTTAATTGCAAGGTCATCGAGGTCAAAGGAGTCAATTCTGCTCCGCAGTTAGACAAGAGAAACACATCATGCTTATATAACCTGTTAGCGTGCCTCTCTTAAAATTGGCACCTTGTTGTTTTAGCTCACCTATTGAGATTCAAAGTGTCTCCTTTGAGCGAGAGGAGAAGTCTCTTTTAAGTGCTGACACGAGTGGAATTCCAGTAATGTAAATTCATCGTGGTGAATCCTTCACGGCTCCAAAAATAGCCCCACCTTTGCGGCGGTCTACGCTCACACGCAAACCCTTGTCTGCATGTCTCTGGATGACTTCTTACCTGTATCTCATCTTTGTTTGCTTTCTTCTCTGTGAGTGAAGGGTGTCCGGCCCCCATGTCTTTGTATAAACAAAAGTGCGGGCTTGTGGGCGAGCAGGGCAGGGAGGAACGGCAACAAGAAACGCCGCGTAGCTGAGATTCCCGAGATTCCCTGCTGCAGATTCAGTCTTTGACAGAGGCCGCTGATAGTCGACATGCTTCATTTGGGCGCTCGGGTAGGCACGGCAACTGCTTCACAGCCGACTTAAAAATCAGACACATGAATTCCACTCATTCCTGTACTTCACACAGTAGGGGTTTGTGTATGGGGATGTATGTTTGTCTGCAGCTGTGCGTCTGCTCAGGTTGGGGGCGTGAAAGTGTGTGACATTGTGCATGTTCAGCTAAATATGTGAGTAAGACAAATACATTCCGTCTAGTTTATTCTTTCAAGAGTGATTACTGTAATTACCCAAAAATTCGGCCCTCTAAACATTCGGCTTTGTTGCACTTCTGTAGAATCATACCTTTGTGTTTTGGAAGATAAATGGTGGGGGGGCGCCTCGTCCATGTAATCAGAAACACACCTGAACATTTAACAGCGACAAACAAAAAGTTCCCACGAAGCTGTTGTGATACATAATGCAAGAACTTTCCAGGCAACTGCTGCATGCAGCATAAATTAAAAGTTTGATACCTGATACACATGCACACAGACATAAGTACAGTACATGCAGTGACTCAGAGGTTTCATAAGTGTGGTTTGAGGAGCGTAAATCTCTGCTGCTGCGTCAACGATTAATAAATGAAATCTGATAAAAATTAAGCAGCGTATCCTGCAGTCAGTTGGCAGCCACGTGTTGCTATTTTGGGTTCTCCTGCATTCTTACCCGAGGTGCTCACACCCTGCCAGACCAACGAAGAGAAAAAAAATAGATACATATAAATAAACGGAGCCAACAAGGGTATAATTAAAGTAATTAAGGAAAGAGGTGAAGTACAGGTGAGGCACAGGTGAAAGGAATCCTGGCACCGCCAGTGCCTAATTCACATGCAACGGTAGTGATGTCATTCCGGGTCCCCTGCTATCCTGATGATACATGCAATATGTTTTTACACTTCTAACCAGTAGCGTGCAAAGAGGGGGTCTTTTTTTAATCATTATCTTTACAACATCATCTACAACATGTCTGCACCAGTGGTAGTGGAAGGTATACACAGTTATACGGGGTATACCCACCTCTTTTTCTGGTGGTTTACAGTATACCCACCTATTCCAAAGCCATTGGAATATATAGGAGAGTATACCCACGTCCTCCTCAGTAACCTACCCATCTACCTAGTAGTACATCCGCCACATCAACGACCACTACACCACTGGTCTGCACTAACTGGAAACTTCCATGCTTAACTTCTGCTCTAATGTCACATCAGAAGGGCAAGTGTGCTCATCTCACAAATGCAAATCTTGTTTTCAAATGTATCTCAAGTCCCCAAGTGCACGTTCCCCTGTGATCAGCCCAAAAGGGCCCTGAGGTAAACCCAAGAGCCCTTCTGATAGTCAAAGTATCCCTCTGGTTACCTCAAGAGGAGCTCTGGTTGGCGCCCACATAGTTAGTCAGCCATAATACAGCTCAAGTTTCCCTCTGGTGAGCCCGAATGCAGCTCTTGTTGGTGCTGTTACCCAATGGTCAGCCCATGGGCCCATCTGGTTAGCTTAAGTGCAGATCTGATTGGCTGAAGTGCACCTCTGGTTAGCAAAAGAGCTTCTCTGGCCCCTAAGTGACCTTTTTGGCCCCAAGTTTGCTTCTGGTTGAGTCAAATGGCCCCTTGGTTGACTAAAATGCCACTTTGCTCAGCCTAAATGCCAATTTGGGTTGGCTCAAATGATCCCCTTTTTGGCTGGACCGCAGAGGGCCAGCCCTACACATGCAAAAGTCTGTCACTGACTGACTGACTGACTGAGTGAGTAAGTGAGTTATGAAGTTACATGATTGGTTTTCAGTAGTATATTTTGGTTGATTGTTTGGTTGGAATAACAGAAAGTTTACGAGCAGGCCGCCATGTTGTTTCCTGTTTTAAACGGCAAGCAGAAAACCAGGGACCAATCATGTACTTTCCACAATAGGGTATGTCACCGCTTGAACGGCCAATTGAGTGGAGCAGCGCGTCCCCTAGTGTCATTGCTGGACCTGGTGGACATTTACCGCTGGATTTAACATTACAGACATGACCGCTAACTAGTTTTGTAACAATTAAGCCACAAATTCACAGACTGACCATACGCAGTCCAGCCTATATTCTGTTTTTGTTAACCAAGTGGCCCTCTGGTCCCCAAAGTGCCCATGTAGTACATTCATGCACCCCTATGGTCCTCAAGTGACCCCTTAGATCCCCAGTGCCCTCTGCACAGACAAAGTTCCCCTCGGGTCCCCTTTGCCTGAGGGTAAAACTGAATCCTAACCCTAACGGAAGAGGTGCCCCTTGGATGGTTTACACCACTTCTTCTAAGCATTTTTCTAACCCTGCATGTACAATATATGTGAGCGTGCATGAGCAGATGTTGACTCTATGTGCATATATTTATGCCTATACTTTTATCCTTGACATTGCACAGCCCAACGTCTGCACCATCACCTGAACACCTCTGGTGCCTTTGATCAGATGTTGGTCTGCAGTCTACAGAAACTCAAACAGAACACCATCAAGGGAGGAGCGGACCCTTAATCCTGCCCATAAAATGTTACTGTTAGTGCGTGTCTGTCAATGAACCTCCACCATGCGGGCAACATAGGCTCAATACCTGCTCTATCTGCCGCTATCATCCAATTCAGCTCTTCACACGCTAGAGTCCCCTCGCATGCCGAGCTGGGAGGCGTGGAGGGATTGTAGGGGATGAGGGGGGTGGATAAAGAAGAAAAAGGAGCAATGATTGATCTCAGCCATAGACACCTTGCTTTATCGCTGCAGCTGATAGGACCTACCTCCATTCAGCAGTGCTGTAGGCTGTTTTTGTGTAAGCATAAACACAGGGCCAAATCAGTACCTGCGCTGCACTGTTTACCTGGCAGCCGTTCAGCCCTTTTCTGTCTAAACTTGAAATAGGATCCAAACACTCTACTCACGCATAGTGGTTTGCACGAGATGCTTTGCCTGCCTCTCAACCTATACCGCTCCGTAGCGCTATTTTTGCACCGTCTGAACCTGAACCGCCCCTCTTTATTTCTTTGATTGAGAGGTGGAACATCTAGCTCGGGGGCTTTATCTGCAAACATAGCACTGATTTTGAACAGTTACCAAGGAGTCATACCACAGACAAACCCAACAAACACCTCACTGATTGACAACATTAGTCTGTGGGTTATATTTAGATCCCCTTTTCTCTGTGTTACCACAACTAACAGTTTTACATCCTGGACTTTTTAGCTTCTTTAATATATAACCTTTTGCTTGTTATTCAGCACATATAGTGACTATGTACTTTTGCCACAAGGGCCAACTTACATTTTTATACATCATTTTAATCTAAATTTAGTTTGATTGGGGTTTTTCAGAGGGGTTTTATAGGCTTTTCTAGTTAGAAGAGACAAATGATTTGTCTTCATGGAAAAAAAGCCTGTACTTTATTCAAGCTGGTGGACTAAAGACAAAAGAGAATATTTTACGTATCTTGAGATATTTCAGTAGAACAGTACTTTAAAGGGGCACTCTTTAAATTTACATATTCAATTCAGTTTACTTGTCACAGAGATTATTATTCAGCCTGTGAAAAACGTTGCACTATAATGTCTTCTGTGGCTCTGGAGGGACCTTTCTTAATTGGAAACTTTTTTCAATTGGCTTTGTATCGTTGCAATGTGGGTGATATGTGTAAATGAACGATGTTTGGCTTCCTTCTGTGTTACCGGGGCCTGGAGCTTCCTGCTCGTTTGCCGCAGAGGGTCCGCCGTATGTCACAAAATCCGTCATTTTGCATCTTTTGCTGCAGGGTTTCCCTTTTAAGTTTTTCTTTACCTTTTGCTTGACACGGTTTGTTATTGTGTCACAGACCAACCGGATCAAGTGAAAGATAAAGAAAACATTTTTTGTCTTTTGGGTCCTTTCCATAATGTTGTCAGACAATAACAGTCTGAGTCTGTCAGTGGCAAAGAGAAGCACTTTTAGTGGATGTGAATTCCCAGCCTGTTTAGTGGCTCCCGGCTGGTGCGCTATCCCTCGATACTGGACAACTTTCAAAAAGGGTTGTCCCCATTAGTCACTTAGACACAAAAACATGGGCAAATAGGGTCCAGGTTGAAAAATACCGAAGTTATCCTTTAAGACTAAAAGGTGTGGTTTGGGATAGTTCGGCCTATACTGCTTTGATTTTCTTCTCTCACAAGTCCACCAACTTTATGGAAGTACAATATTTAATCACTGGTGTGACCCTTCAATTTTTCCTAGACCAAGATTTGAACCCTTAGCAAGGCTTTGATTAGCACTTAATCACTTCGCGACTTAGCTTGCAGGAAGCACACAGAGTTAGAGAAAGAGGCTAAGATGGGTTATTTCTGAGGCAGGTACATTGGTCATTGGATCAGTGGTGCTTTCCCTTAATGTGGCTCGAGGGTTTGTTTATACTACAAATATACTGAATGTGTACCTCCAATTTTCATGACATCAAATTGTCATGTGAATTTGATTAAATTGTTTGATAATTTACTTCTACGTTCAGAGAGGCAGCTCCAGTAGACTGCAAAGAAATTATATATGCCTTACCAAATCATAACTGCATATATATATACTGCATATTAAGTGACCCCCTTGGTGGGTCCTGACTCCAAAGTAGAGAAACTCGAGACTGATCATTTTTTTCCCAACTCAAATATCAAATGTGGAGTTAAATGTACTTGCCTAATTTCTAAGATTTTTTTTTTCTAATCTCTGTAGACTTTACATGGCTCACTGCAGGGGTAATTCGAAACCTGGGCTCCTGGGCAGATGCTACTGTTTGTAGTAAGTGCTATTAGATATTGATCCGGTGATAATTCGTAAATTATTATCATTAAGGATCGGAAGTTTGATTGGGGAAAAAAAGGCCTAATCTCCTCCAGCTGGCTGCCTCCGCTCCTGCATTGATCCACCGGAGCAAACAACAGCTGCCTGGCTGCACAGCAAACCCCAGCACCCATATCAGATCATATAAAATGTTAGACAGTAGAACACATCTGTCAGTATCTTCAGCATATATGAATATTAGGTATGTGATAGAATAATCAAGGCCATAGGCACACGGGAGTCTCCTGGCTAATGTAAAGGCACTATAGGTTTATGATATGACAGCCAGTTTGAATTATTTTAACTTCTTTTCTGTCATTTTGGCATGGCGGATGGCTCTAGTCTCAATTCTGCACTACCCATGAGCCTCGGCTGTCATTGCCATGGAGAAGAAGCCAGCCAGAGGCACAAACCAGAGCAGTAGCAAATTCAAAGCTGTTCGTTGTTTCAGTTGGGAACAAACGACAGTGCCATAGTGGTTCAAAAATGCAGATCGTAAAATCAGTTTGCAATATTTAACTTCTGCCGCTACAGAATTTTAAGCTCTGTGATTGTTTGTTTTTTGCTGAAATGCATCTTGGGAGTCGTTGTTAACTTCTACTGTACCTTGAAGTTTTTATGTACATAGGTTGTACTTTCTTTTATAGTGACGATTTGACCAAGAGAGTTTCATACTGTTCCATGCTATAGAAGTTCTTCAACTGTGGCTAACATTGTCTATGGGGAAAAATAATGGGACTTTTACTGTACTTCCGTAAAATATCCTCATACAGTGGTTCGTATAATATCTTATGAAAAGTTATTCCTTATTCTTCGTGCGTTTTCCTACGAATGTCCAGCAACATGTGTCAATTTCCACTTGTTATATGCATACAGTCTTTTCCAAATAAATTTCCGTCTTCACAGAAAACGACTTGGCTAGGTTTACACAACAAAACTACTTACAGTAATTAGGTTTAGGAAAAGACCATAGTTTGGGTTAAAAAACACCAGAAGTGGTGTAATTTTAGTATGGAAGTTACGTGACAAAAACTACATAGGTAGGTTGAGGAAAAGATCGTGGTTTGGGTTAAAATAACTGCGGAAGTGGCGTAACTTAAGTACGGAACTTACATGACAAATAAATCAACTTTGACTTCTGCTTTCACACGGGGTACGAACCCACCCATCCACCCCGACCTCCTCCCTATGCAGCATTTGATGCTCTTTATACTTCCTGGTTCATGATTACGTGGGATATACTGTGTATGTATTACAGTGTATTGACTTTCGTAGGTATAGCTACAAACGGTGTATGAGTACAGCCTGACTTCCGATAACCAAGGGTGCCCAAAATCTATTGTTACCCAAAGCAAAAGTATTGCTCTTTTATGTGTTTATGTATGTGTTTGATTTTGGATAACAATAGAGTTCTGTGGAGGAATAGCTACTGTATGTCAGGCTGTGGATTAACAGATAATAGTTAAATTATTACTTAGATATGGTTTCTTCAAGGGACTTGTTGATGAAAATAAAAAGGTAACACCAGGCTTGTCCACGCAGTATCACCTCATGATCAGGATGAATGCCACCCTTGCATCAACCGCCAATGTTTATCCTGTTTGAGCATACGTATTTTGGTGTGATTTTTGGCACAATCCCCAACTCTCCTGTTTTATTTGGAAATAGATCTGACCTTTGAATGTACGTACTTCTAAGATTTGTTAACTCCCCCTGCATGCCAGAGAAACAGGTTTGGCACATTGGGAAGGCCAGGTGGATGGAGGGGAGGAAAAAAGAAAAGTTTAGAGGCAGAAACTGCAGCACCTGCTTAATGACTGGGATGGGCGGTCATGGGTAAGCGGCGTGATAACGGTGGGAATATGGGATAATAATGCAGCAGTGTGATTGTGTCCCACAGCCTTTTAGTCCGATGACCCTCGACTGTGTCTCACTGAGAGAACAGTTGACTGAGAGGTTAGAGGAAAATACAATAAAGTGTCAGTGAATGCCTCTTCTACACTCAAGTCCAATGATCCCCAATTATGCTAAAAAAGAAGAAAACCATAATTGCTGCTCCGTTCGGCCCGTTCTTGTCAGGAGATGTGTCGCTGACACACCACCCTAATTGGACTTTCTCTGAAAGGCGTTGTGAGAAAAACAGGCAGTAACTATTTATACAGCTACACACCTGACCAGGCATCTATCCAAACAAAAGGTCTTGAACCCAGCCCTTGCGTGCCTATCCAACCCAGACATCTGATTAATTATAGTGTGGCCGTTAAGGTGTAGAAAAACTAGCTGATGAGAAGTCAGCGAGTCTGCAGGCTCAACCTGCCCAAACAGCATCATGCGTGTCAGCTTGTAAAACTCTCCGTCACGGGGGGGGGGGGGGGGGGGGGGGGGGGGGGGGGGGGGGG